>JAWDHB010000336.1:0-220105 GCA_033439405.1 Fusarium sp. NFCCI 5145
TAATATATAGCTAAAACTACTTTTATTTATATATATAATTATATAAGCTAGTTAATAAGAAATTAGAAAAAAAGAAATAATATAATTAAATTTTAAGAAATTAAAATAGATTTTAATTAAAAGATTATATCTTAATAAATAAAGTAGCTATAGGCAAAGCCTTTATAATTATAGAAATATAATTAAAATTACATTAAGTTCCCCCCCAAGAAAGTTCGTGCCTGTAAAAGTCCCGGATTGTCCTTAACACACAATCAAATAGCTCTTATATTAAAAGACAATCTAGCAGTCTTTATTAATCTTATACAGGTTTTAAATCTCAAAAGCTCTACAATAACGTTTTTAGCAATCTTGCATTATTAATTAATAGTCGTTTACTTATAACACAGTTACCAGAAGGAATAATAAAGACTTAGTATACCTCAAACCCTATTACTCAAGCTACAGACTTTCATACTAATGCAGTTAATAACATATTCCTCTTCCCAGACTACAGCAGTGTAATTTCAGTCAGTGCCCAAGAGATCAAGATTTGGAATCTCTCGAGCGGAGCCTGCAAAGAAACACTACAGAACCCGAGTAAACCCTAGGCAAAGCCTTTAATTGCGGTTGCCAAAGACGTGCCACTCTTTATTACGAAAAGTAATTAACAACTAGAAGTTTCGAGTATTACTAACTTGCCACTTACTAAAGTCGCCGAATAGCGGAATAATTATCCTAATACCATTATTGGGCAGCTGTCTATTTCAGGAGATGGACAGCGCCTGGCAATAGGGCTAAACTTAGTCAGACCTCCAGATCATAATCTAGGTATGCCAGAAAGCCAAAGGCCCCGGAGTATTAAAGTATAGGATATGGAAACCGCTGAGGTCATTGAAACGCTGCAAGATATCCTTTTCAGTGGATCCAACGTCGCCATATCTTCTGATAGTACCCGACTTGTCTATACTACTATGGACGCCATTATTATCCATAGCCTTAATAGGAGTAAGCCTCGTTCAATTCTATACGTAACCATACAACCATTTAGACAAACCCCAACCGACAGGTTATCGGTAGTTAATAGTTAATTTTCTATATATTGGCAGACCGATATAGGTATATATGGAGTATAGATACGGGAAGACTGTTAAAAGAGTAGTATAATAAGGGATTAAATGCCAGGGGGTTTCCTCTTAATATAAGCTTTATTAACTTTAGCGCTATTCATAATTAGGACAACAGAGAAATAGCGGATAAAGATGCGGGATAGGGTGCAGGGGATGAGATTATGCTTTGGAAAGAAATGGGATGGGTAGTGCGTGAAGCGGATATTTCAAAGCCAAATCGTATTAGCGAGGACAGTGTCTGGCCTATAAACCGTCAGGAGAGGCTTCTGTAGCTACTGCCTTATTATAGACTAAGGTCTGCATATATGTCAGGATCAACTCTTGTTATTGGTACAGTGTCGGAATATGTGCTTATTGCAAAGGACTGGGTTTCAAAATAAGTGGATTGATTTATATTAGGCTTAAATGTATTAAATTTACTTATTCCATTACTTCTATACTCTTCAAATAATTACTATAGTGTTAGGAAAGCTAACACGCAGAGGGTTTTCCAGAGTTACAAGCGATCTGAGAAAATGGTAGATGCCAGCCTTGGCTGCACAGTACATAGGTACAGACAAGACATGACTCTGTGCCGCAATAAAGGAGGTATAAACCGCGGATCCTGGTTTGATATCCTTTATTTGCGCATTGGCCTATTGAGTAAATAGATTATGTGCAGCAGGTTTATGTTAATGCTCACGAAATGATTTGTGCCAGTAGGGCGCCAGACGTTAGAAAAGGGCAAGGAGATAACAGGGTTAGTAAGCTTGCTTTTGTGAACATGAGGGACTCTTACCACCTCATACACTCCAACACCAAGGCAGACTATGTCATCCCTGCTGAATTCATTCTTCACAACCTCAAACACGCAATCAAACTGGCCCCATCACGTTACATCTGTTTGCTGGAATACTGCCTGCGAAAGAAAGGCTTTCTGTAACTATCTCGCCCCAGGTCGCAGAGCAAGGTCAGCCAAAACAACATTGCATCCTCGATCAAGGAGGACCTTGAGGACATGATAGAATATGCCCAAGCCAGCGCCGGGACTACAGCAGTTTTGCCCTTAACTAACAACGATATGATCTTTTCGTGGTATGCGTATCTTGATTAATCGAAGTAATAGAAAACCAATGCCTGAGCAATCGCGCGTGGCCGATGCATAACGGTTTCGATATCTATCTCAACTAAATGGATGAGAAGGCTACCAAGAGATGTCTTCCTTACGCGGACACTCCGAGCACCAGGTGTCCTTCACTTTGGGCTATATCATATGCAGTACGTACTGGTAAGTAATGGTTGGAATCTGGAGTTAGTTACTAAACAATTCTCCATCAGACTGTACCCGAGGGGTTTAGGTGCGGAATTGGCATAGGAATCTTAATGCCGTTAGTTCGAGGGGTAAATAATGATATGATGTGGCATGAATGTGAGGCTAGCGGTTAACGTTTCCCTTAAGAGAACTCGTTAGTATTCTTCTCATCTACCGATGGACGCATGGGTTGTAACTAAGCTGACTTCTCATAGAAAATCCTCTCCCTTTTGATCGAATTGTGGGTTGGTCAGAGGTCTGAAGAGTTTAGGCTAATAAGTAATGTGGCACCGAGAAGTTAAACGAATTACAGGGCGGACGCGAATTTGACCGAATCCAGTCTAGCTCAGGCTCCAGAGTCGGATCCGAAAAAGGAAATATAAAAGTGCCGCGTTTGGTTTCCTCCATTTCCCCGGACTTCAGCAATTATTTAGACCACGTACTGATCGACATGTCCCACAATGTGGGGTTTGGAATGCGGGGAAATCAAGATTTCTAAGAGACACCGAGACAGTAAAGCCTGCAACATCTTTGGCATGACATGAATCAAGCTTGCCCTTGGCATCCAAGTACAAAAGCCGATCTGCATCCCCATTCATAGAAAGAAACAACACATCGTCTTGCCATCCACCAACATTTACATGCAACCTCATTCTTGAAGTACATACAGATCTCTCAACAGTTCTTGGCATCCAACCTTACGTCATGGGCCGAAAATATCTCGGTGGCTCTGGAGAGAGCCTGACTGTTTGGATCAGTCTCGCAGCATCAACAGTTCTGGTTTTCTATGGTTATGATCAGGTATGAAAGACAAGTAGGGCCTGTAAGGCAGCCTTTGTTGATAACTTGCTCAGGGTGTCTTTGGTAATATTCTTGTTTCCAAAGATTTTATCGAGACCATGCAACATCCGTCTGTACAGGCGCAGGGAACCATGACATCTGTATACAATCTTGGATGTTTTGGTGGTGCACTCTCAACTCTACATACAGGCGACAAGCTTGGGAGGCCAAGGTCGCTTATTGTAGGCAGTTTGATAATTGCTCTCGGTGCCATCATCCAGGCCACTGTGTTTGGCCCCGCGCAGATGTACGTCGGTCGAGTTGTGGCAGGTACGTCATGGACTTCTCTCGATGGTGTAGATACTGTGTACCTACCGGCTACTTAACACTATGGCTCTATTTAATGGATGGTGCTGACAATATATCTCAGGAATTGGAACGGGAATTAATACCTCGACTGCTGGCGTCTGGCAATCAGAGACAGCAAAGACATCTAGCCGTGGCAAACTGATTATTATCCAGATGGCGAACTGCATTACTGGCTTTTCCATCTCGAATTGGCTGACGCTTGGATTCTCCTTTATACCTGGCAGCGCCAGCTGGAGATTTCCTCTGGCATTTCAACTCTGTGAGTTTAGTTCATGCTTCTCTTTTTAAGATGCTGAAAACTAACTGGTACGCCTTTCTAACTCAAAGTTTTCTCTATCCTTGTCTGTCTTATGTGCCCTTTTCTCCCCGACTCTCCACGTCTGCTCATGCGCAAGGAGAAACAAAACGAAGCTCTAGAAGTCTTGGCCGCGCTTGAGGGCAACGGCGCCTCTGTGGACTCACCCTCGGTACGAACTCAGTATGCCATCATCAAGGACATCATGGACAAAGAACATGGTGATGAGTGCACATGGTGGCAGCTGATTACCGGCCGCGGCCCATCAGGCGCAGTTAGGAGAATGATCCTTGGTGCATGGATGCAGTGTATGAACCAGGTTAGCTGATACTTCTTTGCTATTACCTCTATTACACTTTAATAGGAGAGGATTATCTCTGACTTGAATCCCATGGAACACTAGATCTCCGGCATCAACGTGACTAGCTACTACATGACTTATGTCTTCATCAATGCCCTTGGCCTCAGCGAGTTCATGGCCCGAGTTCTCGCTGCCGCTGGCTCAATTGACTACCTCGTGTTTTCCTTTCTAGCCTGGTTTGTCATTGAGCGTTACGGTAGACGCCGGGTCATGATGGTCTCTGCTGCCGCCTGTGCTGCCTGTTGGACTATCATTTCCATCGCTGCCTCTCAAATCGAGCTTGGTAAGGGTGACCGATTCTCCTGGGGATGCGCTGCCATCTTTGGCTTCTTTGCCTTCTTCGCGGCCTTTGGTATGGGTGTGTTGGCAGTTCCTTGGCTTTATCCTACCGAGGTGAACGCATTGGCTTTTCGAGCGAAGGGCGCTAGCTTGGCTATGGCCTCAAACTGGTAAGTTTACCCTACAGTAACCTTGAAGCCTAGCAGTTTTAACACCTCGCTCTAGGATTATGAACTATATGGTAGCTCAGATCACACCTCCTGGTATTGCCAACCTTGGGTACCGGTTTTGGGTCATTTGGGCTGTAATATGCGCTGCATTTGTGCCTATCACTTATCTTTTCTACCCGGAAACTACCAACCGCTCTTTGGAGGATATTGATCGCTTTTTCGCTGATCATCCGGACATCTTCGTGTTTCGCAATGAGGTTGCCACTCAACTCTCAAGACCTGAAATTTACTTCCAGGCAGATAAGGCTATTGCTGATCAACAGGGGCTTAAAGACGAGTTTGATGACAAAAGCATTGCTTTCGCAGTTGAGAAGGAAATTGCCTGAAGGATTCAAGTTTGGATTGTAGCAAGTAGATATAAGTAAATAGAAAGTACTATTAGCTACCGCAGTATATAGCTATGAGATCAGAGTCCTTTAATTTTGCAGCTTGGCTACTGTAACATAGCAAATAAACTAGATTGATGTATTTAAAAATAATTCAATTAAAGACCGAGTAAAGTGTCAATTTAAATCTCTCGGCAACGACATCGATGTACCATTCTTGCGAGATCTTGGAAGTGGGGGTCGCGGCTGCTATTTTCAGTCCTCTTCTAGAGAATTATATGCGCCAGCAAAATACACGGATAATCGGTCGATCAGTTACATCAGGCAGAAAGCAGGAGAAGAGCGGCCAGGTAGACTCGAGTGGACATAGCATGAGCTGAGAGATTTGGATAAATAGTTCATAATCGCATAACGGCCACCAACATATTATGCATGTTCTGGGCATTGGTTGCGGGCGTTGTCGGAGGGAGGGGAGTCTGTACTGCTGATGGTCTTTAGCGTCTGGCTGCAAAAATAACGCATCTCAGCGCCGCAATCTTAACAGGCGCGACTTGGAGGGCCCGCGCCAAACCAACCACTGATTAGAAACCTCTGCACAAAAGTCTATCACTGTCGCAGTTGATTGTGTATAAGTCAGTGCATGGCGCGTTAGTCTCAGTGTTGGGTACTTCCCAAGTGCATTGCGTACATGCTTGCAGAGCGAACAAGAATACGAGAGAACAAAGAAATAAGTCAAATGGCTGGGAGATTAGTGGCGTTGCAGTGGATTTGCTCTTTTGCTTTTGGGGGCTGAGTGTCTCACCTGTGACATTGCCCACCCATCTTAGCTAAACGGACTTGTTTCCGCGACCCCCAGTCAAACTCAATTATTTCCGCAGTGGGGTTTGCGTTTCTAGCGTCTACAAGCCTACTCGCTGGATAGTAAGGAGCCAGGCCTTAAACAGCCAAGTCTGGGGCCCCGCATTCTGTCGTGTAGCAGCAATAATTAAAACACCAACTCGTATCGCCAAGGGACTTTCTACAAAGACTGACGAGAGCCAAGATCTTGGCTGCTTCAGGTCCAGAACTGCACTATCAACACAAACACCAATACCATAAAAATGCAGCAGGCAAAGGGTCAGACCGAGACTGTCGAGGACACTGGCGAGGGACTTCTTATGAGGTCCAAGCTTGATGACTTGAGTGTTTGGCAGATATTTTGCTGGTTCAAGCGCGTTGGCTGTATTGCTATGCTTGTGGCCTTCTCCGCGTTCCTCGATGGCTATCGTAACCTTGTTCTGGGTCTTGAAGTTTGTTTATAACTACTAATTACCATGAACAACAACAGAGATCAATCTCAATGGCGGAATCGTCTCCAACCCCGGTTCATATGACAGTCTTCTACCTCTGGCACAGCCCTCATTGCGGGCAAATGCATCTCAGCTTGGGGTGGTATCCAGTCAGCGGGCCAGACCATCGGTCAAGTAGTATGTCGCTACCAACACTCAGGTTTCCTGATCATTTACTGTTGTATATAGCTCCTTCAAAATGCAACCGAACGACTTGGTCCCAAAGCCGCTACGATGATCATCTGGGTCGTTCTCACCGTGGTACGAACGCCACGAGACTTGCGAGAATTGGAACTGATTATGTTTCTTCAATCAAATAGAGCATCTTCGCCAAATCATGCGCAACACACCGGCAGCATTGGCTTGTAGTAAAGCTCTTTTCAGGCATGCTGGAATCTAGCATGCCCCTGTACCTGTCCGAGATCTCCTACTCAGCTCCGAGGTTTCTTTATCATTGCCTATAGTTTGTGACTCATGATGATTCTCAAGGTCCACCGACGCCAGCGGTACTAATTTTCGAACAGCTGGTTTGTACTAGGCCAACGTTTTGCCTCAGTGGCCCTCTTATAAATGATATATCTACTGACACGACCGTAGTAGGCGATGATTGGCTACATTCTGATGACCTTTCTTGTTATTCCCGAGTCTTCTTAGTAATTAGCAAGCAAGGGCAAAGTCGAACAGGCGTCCCAAGTATTAAACCGATGTTTCGCCAATGTTGAAGGCTGTAATGTTAATTGATAAATCCTGAGTATTTTCTGTTTTATTATTCTTATAACTGCTAATTTCGGAATAGGAAATCATGACTTCTACGCTAACCGTTGAATCGCAGCAAGCTGAGCAAAATTCCAAGCTAGGGCCTTGGGCTGTGTTTAAGGGCCGTAACCTGATTCGATTCATCAATTCCGGCTAGCCCAAACTACACAGCAGGTTGTCGGTTTAGCCGTGTTTAATACCTACGCAACATATTTCTGCACGTGTTTAGTACAAGATGCCTTAATAGGCTATGGAACGCTGCTAATCATATCGCGCAGTCCAATATGCAGGAAACAAGGATCCATGCCTCGCCACTCTCATTCTTTCGTCCGTTCAACTGATATCGAGGATTGCCACTGAAACACTTACAGATTTCTTCGGTCGACGCCCTCTTACCGTCAACCCATATGCCGTGCCCGTTGTTTCACTTTTGTGTCTGGGCATTATTGGCTGCTTCGACTATATAGCCAAGACCACCAGTTCGCTACTTGTCAGTGTGATTCCAGCCAGCTCACTTCCGCGTTTGTTAATTGTTATTCCCGTAGATCTTCTTTGCCTGCCTCGCAACGTTTTCCACCGCTGGTACTTCCGCCATCGGCTACGCCTATGCTGCAGAGATTCCGCAACGGTACTTCAGTGCATAAAGCATAGGCTTGCGCTCTATAAGGCCCCTATACTAAATAAAACATAAGTCAAGAGCTAATACTATACCAACATTCCACCTCCTTTGAAATGGCGCTACCTGGGTCTTCCTATAGCAGGATCTTATATTAATAAAGCAAAGCAGCTGGCGGCTAAGTGGACTCTTAGTAACAAACTTCTCTTTACTACGGTATACTGTATTCCATACCTAGAGTTGGATAGCCAAGGGCAGCTGAGGCTATTGACGGAGCGGAAATAATGCGCTGCAAAACCCAACCTGTTTAGGGCGACTAAAAGAATCCCCCCATAGCCAAGCCGTATCTAGTCTAGATCTCCTTCTTTACCCATGCAGAATCGCTTCGCCCCGAACCATGCTTCAAGGAGGCAAGCTCGACCTGCTCCAGGCTTTCCTTTCAACCTTGTTGCGTCTGGCAGTTGCTGAATCGCTACCATGAGGTCTTTAAGCGCATTGCCGTCCCCACCTAAGCATTGGCTCGCGCATAAAAGGGCCGCTGTCCACCAGTTATAAGCTTATATCAATGATCAGGCCACCCTCTCCCAATTGCCTCTCGGATCCATGCTGCGACGACAATTATCTCTCCTCAAGGAAAAACTCATTTCTCTACCCATTATTGCTTATAGACCGAGCAACATGGTTGTTGGATTTGAGAGAGGCCTCCAGACTCCCAAAGGCGTCACTGATGACCAGGCAGCCCAACTTGTCCTATGGATTATGTCTAATGATAAACGTCCATCACCCTAGGAAACTACGCAATGGTTCCAATCCACGTTCAGTAAGCACATGGACATCAATGTGTGCGAGAGACTCGTCGATTCCATAATTGACGAGGCTGTCTTGACATATCAGGTATACAACAATCAGACGATTCTATTAGGACTTGCAGTCGCTCACAGTCGCATGTAGAACCTCAAGGAAAAGTGTGGAGGGAGTACGCTCCGCCTTCCAGGATTCGGTCTTTCTCTGTCTTACATGCCTAAGCGGGAAAATGACAAAGCGGCATCTGCAAACTTCCCTATGTTGGGTTCAGAGGAGGAGGGCTGGAAAGCCACTACCCTTCTCATTCGCGAGGTTTGTATGATAGCTGCCTTGGAAGAGCTCACGAACAAACCCGAATGGTGGCGCAAGTGCCGCGACCTCGAGATCGCCCAGAAGTGGAAACAAGAGGCGCTTGCCATGGACTGGGAGACTGTCAGGGATCATGCAGATTTCACTCCAGCCATGTTTGATACAGTATGCGATTGCAATTCAACTGTGTCTTTCCCAGGTACATCAAGCTAACGGAGACATCTAGGTTCTTGAGGAGCTGCGCCACAAGGCGGACATCTACGAGCAGACTGGTCTGATTCCTGTCATGAACTACTGCATCGCAGCTCTCAAGTCTGATAAGCTCATAACGGATGAGCTTGTTACCGAGCTCAAGGCTGCTGTAGTGGTACTCGAAAACGTTCCAGAGGACCAAAAGGACTGGCACCCGGGCTCTCACCACCAAGTGCTCGATTTTGTTCACCCTTCTCTGTGGCCTCTTGTCTACGGCAGGACTGGCATCCTGCCAAACGAGCGTATTGGAATAAAGGATGCTTTAGACCACTGCGGAAGTGGCCTGATTATTCCCGAGGGCTTGCCACTGGAAGTCAAGCAGGGGGGATACTTCTCAACACGTTTCCAGTGGCTCCCATCTGATGTCAGTATCACACCCGATGGTAAGGCAAAGATTGAGAGTTATGTCAACAACTTGCACCCGACGGAGCATGCAGCCTTGTATCGTATTCTCAACAGACTGATCGAGAAAGCCTTGCCGGCTTGGGACATCCTCTACCGCTGGCACGAGGAGTTCGACATTCAGCGCCTCGAAACAAAATTTGCTAGAGTTAAAAGTATCACGCCGGAGCTATGCCAGTCAAACTACATGTGCCTACCTGTGGCTCGTCCGCTCAATGAAGGTGAGGAGCCCCGTGATGAAGACGAGGAATATGAGGATGACTTTGAGGAGTCGGAACGGGGAAAGCTTGACATGGCATGGTTCCAGTCAACGCACGAAATGGATCTCCCTGATCCAAACCCTACCAAGCTGCCTGTTCGTATTACCCCGAGAGATGTTCGTACTTCAGGCTTCTTTGACTGCATTCCTCGAGTCCAGGTGATCGTGAAGCTTGCCAACATTCACCTGACCCCAGAGTCACCCGTATACGAAGGAGGCAGCTGGCACATTGAGGGCTTGCAGAACGAGCATATCTGTGCCACAGCTCTGTACTATTACGACTCGCACAATGTGACAGAAAGCCACCTCAACTTCCGCACTCGGGCAAATCGGGAAGGATTGGCCTTCAATATTTGGTATGACCAGGGTGATGAATATGCTCTTCCGCGCACCTTCTCTTTGGATTGCGGACCAGGCGACTCCGGCTCCCTTTCCAGCGCCGTCCAGCATGTCGGCGACATCCTCACCCGTCCTGGCCGGGCCCTCTTCTTTCCCAACCTCTTCCAACACCGCGTCAGTCCCTTCCGGCTCATCGACCCCTCGAAGCCCGGCCATCGCAAGATTGTCGCGCTCTTCCTCGTCGATCCCAAGATCCCTATTATCTCTACCGCGAATGTCCCGCCACAACGTCAGGATTAGTGGAAGGGAACCGAGCAGTCGGAGGCGCCGGTGTCGAAGCTGCCGACGGAGCTGAGAGAGATGGTGATGGATGAGGTAGACTTTCCCTACGGGAGGAAGGAGGCTGAGAGTATTAGGGAAGAGCTCATGAAGGAGAGGGGAGCGAGAGTGAAGGAATTCGATATGGAGTTGACCAGTGTTGAGTATAGCTTTTGCGAGCACTAAGCTTTGAAAGGTCCAGCTTGGGTTTTGATTACAGGGCTTGCTTCACCCAGCGTACAGATACTCATACACGTGCCAACAGCTGCACTCACTTCTTCCTCTGCCCCTCAATCCTATCTGTACCCATAAACCGGTGCATCACCTTTGGTAACCTCACAATCTCCTCCTCCCCATCCCATCCCATCTCCAACAACGCCGCCAAAACCCGCGGCACCGCTAGTGCCGTACCATTTATTGTCCACGGGAACTGCAACTTCTCATCCCACGCACTCCTCATCCTCGTCGCCAACCGTCGAGTCTGGTAATCCGTGCAGATACTCGTAGAGGCGACCTCTCCCCAGGCAGCGTCATGGATGTCGTCCGGTGTTTCACCCAAGGCGCGGGAGGGGAAGAAGGTTTCGATCTTAATTTTACGAGTTTCTCTTGTGCCGAGGTGGTGGACTGGCATATCGAGGACACGGCATGTAAGGCCGAGGGCGCAGAGGATGTCGGTTTGGATGTCGATTATTTCGTCCAAAAGATATTCCATCTCTTCCTCGTCTGGCTTCGTCCAGGCAAATAGATCCACCTTGGTGAACTCATGCACACTGTACAGTCCCTTTGTATCAGTTCCTCTCTCCCTATGCTCAGGTCTATAGCATCTTGTAGCAGCAACCATTTTAAGCGGCAGCTCCGCCTCCGAAATTATTGCATTCGCCTTCATACCACCTAGTGCAATCTCACTTCTCCTCGTGAGACTTATCTCAGGCACACCCTGTACCTTATACTTCTCGGCCTGTGCAATGTTATAAATCTGCTGCTCACCGCTGCTATCACGAGGTTGAAACCCACAAGCGGTAGAGATGTGGGAGTAGACTGTGGAAGGGGGCGATACAGGAGTCCAGCCGTGGCGAGTTGTGAAGGTGAGAGCATATGAGACGAGGGCCTGTTCAAGTAGGGCGCCGGCGCCGACAAGGTAGTACCATCCACAGCCAGAGGAGGTTTCGGCGGAAACAAAGTCGAGAATCCCAAGCTGAGTTCCGATATTGATGTGGGAAATTGGATTTTCTTTGCTGTCCTTAATCATAATAGTCTTTTCATCGGCGTTAACATACGAGAGAGCCTCAAACTCTGCCCCTCTCGGCGTCTCCTTACTCGGAAGATTCGGCAAGGCCATCGCCAACTCCTCTATCTTACTCAGAGCTTCCACCTTCTCCTTATCGACTTCTAGAAGCTTTGCCTCAATCTCCCTCGCTTCTTTCAGCGCCTCTTCGCCGTTCTTCCCCTCCACCTTTACCTCTAAAAGCTGCTTCTGTAAGACATTCGCACTTTCGCGTAGAGATCTGGCATCCTCCTGCAAAGTCTGGCAATAGGCCTGGAGCTCGATAATCCGAAATGGACTGGAGGCGAGGTTGGGATAATTTCGTGAGACGCAGGTTTGTGCGTAGAGATCTGCATTATTGCAGATGTGGCGAATATCGAGGGTGGGACTTGGGGCGACTGAAGGGCGGAAGGGGGAGGAGTAGGATCTAGTGGTCGGGAGGCGAGGTATATACCTGCATCGCAGGCATTCTATCGTTACACGATTCATTCTAGGTCTTTGCGGTAGAAAATTTGACCGGATGTCAGCTGACAGGGGCCCCTGAGGCTGAGGCAAGAGGGACCAAACTTACTTAAATATTATTGTTTCCTGTTTTTGACCAATCATTGTCCAGGGCTTTGGGCCCATTACTTTCCCTCCGCAATATGGAAGTCCCTACGTAATGCGACCTTGGAACACTAGCTACCCTATAACTAGTTTACTTCCTCTTTCATAGTAAGAAGCAAAACTATAATAATTCAAACTTGAAGACAGGCTGGTTTACTAAATAATGAGATTGTAGCGTTATCCTTTTGCGCCTAGCAGTATTTATGAGAGAATATTACTACTAATACCAAGCGTGCGTCAATGGAAAGCGGCGATCTATTTCATGGACTAGCCGATCAGGATGCTACAACGCTCATCTTATTAGAATATATAATCTTTTAATTAAAATCTATTTTAATTTCTTTAAAGTTAGTAATCATTATTTAGTTTTTAGGTCTCCCTGACTTTAAATGCTAACTTAATTACTTTAATATTTGATCTATGGGCTGGCTATAATAGATGTAGAGATATGGCACGAAAAATAACTTATCGCCTCAGCAATCCGATTTTATCTACTACATAAACTTGTAGGTCATTCGAGTCCTGTGCAGACCACTATCGATGTAATGCTCTATATCTTGATCATCAGCTTTAATGTCGATAATAGCATCGCACCGAAACAGAGTTTCAGTCTTCGTGCTGTATTTTGAGGTTACCGGGATGTCCACTATTTTCTTGCTTCAAAGATTGAATCTTGCGTCGTGGAAGGCTCGAATGTGCCATCGTTCTGGCATTTATTGTCTTCTTTAACGACGAGAAACACCCTTGTGGCAGGGTTGCGAGGAATTTCTTGACGGACTGCTCGTGACAACAATCGATATAGCATGGATAGATAATAGGACCAAACTATTTATAATGCAATTACTTAAAGTTGATATCCTACCGTAATGGAGTCATAGACGGAAGATCGGCACCGGCCGATTACGCGTACGTATAACCGAGCGTCAGCATTAGTCGGTAAATCGTCTTCAGCCACTTCGTATCTGCAGATCTATCAAACTGTTCAAAATGAATTATTACTGATGTTATTGCAAGATCAAGTCTATCACTCTGAGTTTCGACAAGAGTCACATTTTGTGTAAGCTGAATCAGCTCACATCACCATGTCAATACATGCGGTGAATATGTATCTCTGCACTGGTCCTAATGAACCCCGGAAAGAGCATTGACCGCATCAGGATCGTCTGTGGAGACTGGAGAACGAGACTTTGCCATGTAGGGAGTAGCGGAGTAAGCACAGCTTAAGCCGGGGGAACTCGTATCTCAATTACTCAACTTAAATAAACGTCTGATTCTTATTATTTCTTTACGAAGCTTTCGTTGGAACTTTATTTCTATCTAACTTAGGAGAAGGACGTGCTCCTTTTTATCGGTAGTAGTAATCTGAGACTCTCTCTTTTATCATGAAGTTGCTCAGCGTCGTCTGTCTCGCAGCGTTTTCTACGTGCATCGAGGCTGGAATATCTGCCGGATGCCGTCAACACCTGCCACCAGGGCAATCTCCCGGTAATGTCTCTAGTCTCAGCATTACTACTGGCGGTATGGAACGAAGCTTTCTTCTATTCATTCCGCCCATATATAGCAAGGGCAAGCTGACACCTGCTATTTTTTCCTACCATGGCGGTGATAGAGATGCAAATGAGCAGTTGCAGCTCGATCAGCTTACTGGCCCTGACTTCAACCCGGAGTCGTTTGTGATCTATCCCCAGGGTATCCACGTAAGATCACACAAGATGACCCTTCCACGAATTTCTACTGACAATTCAGTAGGACAGGTGGCAAGGCGTGCCAGGTGACAAGACAGATGACGTCAAATTCACCGCAGATATCCTAGATTATGTCGAGTCTCGCTATTGTATAGACAAGCGCCGCATCTACGCCACAGGAAAGTCTGATGGTGGAGGCTTCACTAATTTGCTGGCCTGCGACGCCGACATGTCTCTCCGCTTTGCGGCGTTCGCGCCCGTATCAGGAGCATTCTATATTAACACTTCGGCTTGCAACCCAGAAGCAGTCCATGTTCAGTGCAACGCACAACGCAAAGATATCCCTTTCATTGAGTTCCACGGCGGCAACGACACCACCATCCCGTATAATGGCGAAGCGCGCAAGAAGGAATGTCTGCCTGCTATCCCGCACTTCATTCTGGACTGGGCTCTGCGTGAGAACCTTGGAGATCGGACTGAAGAAACATACATTGCAGCCAACACCGTGCGTTACCGATTTGGCCGTGGCTCAAAGAAAGGTTTGGTCGGGCATTACTACGAGTCGGACATTGGCCATGACTGGCCAAGCACTTTGCCAAATGACGATAATCAGCGCCCTGGACACCATGTAGCGAGTTATAACGCTACACCCATTATTACCGATTTCTTCTCCCGATACTCACTGTAGGTCAGCTCATGGTTTAAATTAAGTCCTGGCTGTTTTGAGCACGTCAAATCCAACAGTCAACCATGCATGCTTAGGCACCAACAAGCCATAATGATAAAGGCTCCAGATAGCGCAAGATGGCTTGAGCTTGGTGTTTCTGTCGCTACCACAACATAAAAGAACACAGTTTTCTTCCAGAATATAATCCTTTCCCAATATCTTCCTCAAGTAACCATTCAACCATAATAGGGTTAAGTGCGCAAGATGAACTGGGTCTCTCATTTATTAGTAGCTCTGCAAACTACTTTTTCTTCTTTAGCTATAAATTTGTGGCGGCATGTAGTAGTTACTTCGATACTATAACTAGGAGTTTAAAATATCTCTTTACCCGGTAGCAACTAAGCTTATGCCTGGAGAATGCTGGCGTTGGGCCGGTCCCTTAAGCTAAAGCATAACAATCTCAAACGCCTATCTCAGCAACAGGAATTAAGTTAATGATTATAGAAAAGGAAATATAAGACATAGTTATATATTAGTAAGGAAGCTACAGAGACCCTCATAGAGTCAGGCTACTAGAGGGAAGTAGGGATTTGAGACACACATCTTGTAGAAAGATAGCCGATGTTACATAGAGGAATCCTAAATAGTAATATACTTCTGCTAATCGATAAAAAACCTTAAATATGCGGAAGCCGTCGTATTGAACTATTTTCGCAAAGTAAGTTTATACAGATCTTAAGATACTACGCCAAGGTAACAGGGGTTAATTATCCCTGCTCCACTATATGCAATGGCGCTTTAACTGCCTACAGACTCAAAACCGCAAGGTAAGAGACTAACTTGCCTGAAAAATCTGCTACCCTAGGGTTCGCACAAATTCTACTCAAGGTCATGCTTAGAAACTGCATTAATTTAATAAAACTCGTTATTAGTGTCCCTAGAACCAAGGAATGCAGCAGGTATATACCATTATTTTTAATACCTCCCACCATACTTTCCATTCAAACTATAGAGTAAATATAACGCCGTATCCTAAAGGCGTTCTATCAGGATACAGTAATGACTGGGAGTCTTTCAATTAGACAATACTGACGAGCTAGCCATACAATCCCTCGGGTCAGTTGTTATAGCTCAGGCATTCACATTATGATCATTGTAGCCATGGGCAAACCGACGACCACAAGACATATTCACGCCTGAGCACCTGTAATTGTACCTGTACTGATTGTCGCCATGAGCTCGGGCTTTCTTTCGGTTCAGTGGCCATATTTACGAGTTGGCCCTCGACGTCTCACTGGTACACTTGGAGGCTGACTGCTGGTTAAACACATGCAGTGATGTGTTGAAAAAGGCCTTTGTCTACCAATTCCCAAAAGTTGTCATACGTCTGAGGCCTTGACAGTAGAAGATAGTTGTGTCGATCAAAGGTTTAGTTTGTGTATGTGTGTAATTTCAAGAAGGTTCTAATTTATCGTAGCATTGATGAAAGAATGTTTTAATTTACATATCCTATTGCCAGCGCCCCGACAGTTCTTAGATAGCAGCAGTGATCTTATTTACACTGAGTCCGCCCCTGAGCAGTAATAAAGCTGATGCCAAATCCCTTGCCGCCAGCATTGCACCTTTGAGTGCGCTGCTGCAAAGCTCCACCATCCCAAGGCAGGGGCTTGGCAGCATTCCTGCACTTATCTTCACAGCTCCCAGCTCCCTGTTAAACTCAGGTCAGCAAGTCTTCTCTTTCTTTTATCATATCTGCACTATAATAGAGGGAAGGAGTTATAGTTAGACTTACGCTGGCAACGCAGCAGTGAGATGCATCGGGGAAGAGGCACTGGCACCACACAGCACCCTGTACGGAACTAGCGGCGGCCAGAATGGTAGCGAGGATTGAGAGACGGACCATTTTGGTAATAATAGGAGTTTCTGAGGTATATTGGAGAAGTGACAATTGGAGAGAGATGTAATAATCGTATTGTGTTGTTGGCGAAGACAGGATATCTGGAAAGCCTTATATAGAAATCTCCATTATAGCAGTTACATCAGCACTAGAAACTATACCAGCGACAATCTACCAGCTCAGTCACCGGCGTATCTCTTTCATGATCCTGGATTTGAAAATGTCGCAGCGCCTACTATTTTCAGCTTAGCCTCTGATACTGTGACAGGGTAGTAAAAAGTTAATTATATTATAATCCTTACCTGACTGCTGGTAATCGAGCCTATAGTTTCATATCGCTCCACATTTTCGTATCCTCGGAAAATCTATTAAGATTAGTTTTCGCTTAGGTTACTGATGTCAGTTCGGCGACTGAGGCATCGTTTCAGCACGTGGCCGCTAGAGCACACACCGCTGAGACACGTGGGTCCTCAGGGACCACTGCGCCGGTGGTAAATAGGTTAAAGTACAGGGGTGAACGGTTTCACCAAAAGGTCCTTGGTTTATACACCATGATGAAGAGCCGATTCTCCGACTTCAAGCATCACAGATCAGCAGCCCGGATGGCCTTACTCCGTACTATCGTATCAATTTCAAATACTATGGGGCGTCGGTATGTCCGACCTCTTTCAACCAGCACATAGCGGCACTTACACTTTCCACCACGTAGACATCTTGTTCAGACATCTATCGTAATAGTTTTAATCGTATAAGAGAAATAATAGACACTTGCGCTTCTATAAAGAGAACAGTAATCCCTTTCTTTTTTCTTCTCCCTTTGTACAACAACATCTACAGCAACTACAACAACAACACAAACAACAACAAAATGGTCCGCCTAGACATCCTCGCTGTCATTGTGGCTAGTATTAGCAGCGTTACTGCTGCTACAACTTGCCAGTGTCTTCACTCAAACGGCTCTCACTGCTGTGTTGTTGTAAGTTTTATCTGGCTCAGGTTTAATATAACCTTATAGCTTTGTGTTATAAACTAACCAAAGCTCCTTTTATTTCTAGCTCACTCCAGGCTCATGTACAGACGCATGCAGGGACACCAACTGTAATGCTGGTGGCAAGTATGTCACAATCAGCTGGTTTACTGGTCTTGGCCGCACCAAATGCGGCCCAATGGCAGCCCCTAAGCGCTTATGAGAAGGAGTTGTGAGAAGGGCTGAGACAATGGAGGATAACTGTCACACCACACCAGTGTGTGACGATCTGAACCAACAGAGCGTTACTTAGGAAGTAGGGACTAAATAAACAAGGCCGCATAAT
Source organism: Fusarium sp. NFCCI 5145 (assembly GCA_033439405.1). Classification (NCBI taxonomy): domain Eukaryota; kingdom Fungi; phylum Ascomycota; class Sordariomycetes; order Hypocreales; family Nectriaceae; genus Fusarium; species Fusarium sp. NFCCI 5145. The sequence goes on from JAWDHB010000336.1 coordinate 17,856, forward strand.
CAGCCCATTGCCAGGACAGGTCTGCGGAGGAGAGACCAGGGCGGAAATAGATAGAGGTTTTCTACGATTCAATACCGTTATCTGGTTACTTCTCAAATCAATTCAATTGTCGTTCCCACAATTTACTGAAACCAGTCACTGAATTGACCAAGAGTTCGTCCAGCAGCCATAGAGAAAGGGGGCATCCCGAGGCTCTCGCGCTCAATCGAGACATGTTTTCACTTCTCATCAACGAGATTTCTCAAAACAGCTTTTCCCGTGGCTCTTCTCAAGCCCGAGTTCTCTGGCCCTGGCTGAGTGTTTGGAACTACCACGCCCAGCAGCAAGGCGTAGAACGTCACAAGACGGCACAGTATTCTGTTTGAACCCACTGTGATTTTAAACCGCAGCGTGTACTGATAAGCACGCGTGTATATAATTGGTTTCGGTATTTAACTACCTGAGTTATCTAATCTGCATAAGCACAATATTCTTCCCTGAGGGGGTGTGCAATCTACGATTTTCGAAACGCCATAAACTTCAAGATAAGCTTAGTGGGAAATACTGTCCATTGAGTAGGACGTCCGTCGAAGAGAGGCCCTAGAGAATATATTTGGAGTTGCCGAGAACCGAAGACAACTTTCTCAGTAACCCACTGTACCGGTAGATTTTCGCCGAGGATATGATGCGTGGATCAGAGGGCGGTTACGTGGACGGCTATGTACGCAGTCACGACGCGCAAAATATCGGTTAGTTTGTATGTGTCACACTAGCAGGCAGGGAAAGGATTCCGAAGTTGGAAGAACTCGCAGCTCCGGTCATAGCTGTGATAGCTGTGATTTGTAGCCTTTAGAGTTGAGGTATTATACAACTAAGACACGTAATCCAAGCACCACGGAGTTACTATTGACGCCCGGGCCATCAGCTTTGACATTTTAGCTGTCAGAGCCTCTAGACGAATATCCCACCAATCGAGTCATGGGCTAGACTATAATTGGAGCGGCTAGAGCTTGCTTGGGTAAGTCGCTAGCATCTACTTTCGAGGTGATTGGGCTGATCCGAGTTTTGCGTCGGCGATGGCCGCGGCAGTGTCGAGATGCACGATTTTATACCTCCAATCATATTGTTCGTGAGCGTTGAGGCGGTTTAACTGGTGCGTCTAGTATAATTGCGATTAGCACTTTCGGTCTTACGGTTATTAAAGTGTTTCTAGTCAGTTAGGTTTAATAAGAAAATTTTAGCGAGGATGCTGCTATCCTGAGTAGACTCGGAGATCTGATCCTGGTTGCGAAGCTGATCGGACTTGCTGACATTAGTGCCACTATGCCTTGCGAAAGTTGCCGATGTACCTCTTTCCACGGCTCGGGCCACGTCAATGCCGTCGACAATGATTATTCTTATCTCATAACTGCGCAAGACACCGGGCGTCGTTAGATGCATTGCTAGTCGACAGACTACTATTATTGTTTGTTGAAACTATTGACTCGTCGTCCTGGGTAAGTGTTGATGATCTCCCATTGTCTTTCTATCACAAGACTGTCCGTGAGAATGTCGGTCGTAATCTAGGCTAGGTAAATAGATATTACAGATAGATTATCCTATATCTTAAATGCAAATATCTACTTCTCAGTATATTTAGAAAACGCTTTTAGCCCAAAGGCTTGACCTTTTTTTAGTGTAACTGGAAGGCCATTGCTATAAACGGATAAATACATTTCCTATAACTAAGAAAGAAAGTGTTCTGTTTATCTGTAAACGGAAAATCGACACTGGGAAGTCACATAGGATGGTGATGGTGAATAATGGGTGCAGTTAGGTAGGCGCTGGCCGTCGCTACGAAAATGGTAATTCGTACAGTTGGTTGCCTGCAACTAAGTGATGGGTATCCCCCGGACTTAACTGAAACTGACCCAATTAATCCTAGCGCCACATTGTTCCGCCCGCAGTCTAGCCTCTAGAGGCCCCTGATTACGGATATCATTACTATTCTTGGACGCTCTGTACTTTCGCATTTGGGATTAATGAGCGTGTCACTCGTGCTCTGGCAGGATACAAAGCATAGAAACAAGCGATCAAATGGACAAGAAGAACCAGTGGGGTTTCGCAGACAAATGAGTGCCACCAGGTAGCCTATCGACCAGTACTACAGGGGTTTTGCGAAGGAATGGAAAGGTCCACCCTGGAGTAATTGTTCTTCTTGAGAAGGGCTGAACTCGAGCTATTTGTCGGAGAGCGTGTTCTCTTCTTACAAGTTGATTCGAGATGTCATTTACGGTCTCATCGATGCTGTCACATGACCAACGGCCATGTACGTTGTTCGCAATGGGTCCGTTATGATGTGAAATATTATATCTACTACTTCAGCGTTGGAATTCTTCTGAAAGAGCGATTTCAGACAAAATGATGATAGAATTGCTATATAGCAATTAGATTGTAACATGGGTTCAATAAAGAGCCTGACCGGCAAGAATACTGCTGCGTCGACAGGGGGATATGTTCCCAGTATAGAGGTCTGGTCTACTGTTGGATCTGGTGACGGCCGGGAAGGCGTTAGTCGACGAGAGAAGCTGCATTGTCTGGAAATAGTTTAAGAACTGTCATATATCTACAGCTTCTAATTAGCTATTGGCGATATGAAGCTAGTTAACGGCTATTTACAAAGTTGCGGTGATTTGTTTAATAACCTTTCTATGGCAGCGAGCTCCCTCTTAGGAAGTTGAATACAAGTATTCTCAGACGATTATATCTCACTATATAATTGATAAAAAATAGAATTTGAGGCTTGTGGAGGATAAGTCCAGGGTCTTAGGGTAAGTTTTAGACTCGCTTGTAACGAACTTTGCTAGAACACTCTCTTATGTTGAGACTTTTCTTCAATTTTCGGCGAGGTCAGTAAACAGTCACCTAGGTTCGACAGGAAACATCAAATTCAACTGGTGAAACAGAGTTGAGACATACACATATGTTGGTAGAGTTGAGGATCGGATTGTGCTTTCCGATCCTAGAGAAACATAAATGTTGTTTATAATCCCCCGAAGGTGTATTATCTTCAGCACACGGATGTCTATCCTATCTCATGTGCTGCCCCGCGGTTGCATTTCATGGTACTCCTCCCATCAAGCTCATTGGGAGTCGACTTTGCTGGTAACTCTTTCGCAGACAAAGGATTTCCCACATGCTATGTTTTATCCGTCGTATCTGATGAATCATGAGGCTGCGTTGGCGAGCCAGCATTTCTCCGACGACGTAGAAACATCCAAACTATTCCTAAGACAATAAAGCCTATGAAAGCAAGTCCTCCAAGAACACCACCAACAATCGCACCAACATTCGGCCCAGAGCTATGAGAAGGTCTGTATCCGGAGCCTGAATTGCGTATGACTGTTTCCCGATATGTTGCTACCACTGTTTCAGTCCACTCTGTCTGTGAGACGCCGTCAAGTAAAACTATAGTCTTGCACTCGCGAGGATTATCAGATGAGGTACTATCAATCCGTACCGTAGCTGATGTAGTAGCTGTTGTAGTGGAACACCCGTATCCGATAATGTCATCACCAAGCTCATAATGGATGCAAATCGGACTTCTGGATTCAGAACTACAATCAATCATGATGAAGCAAAATAACAAGAAGATGGCACCTTACTTACCATTTTCGGTTATGAGGGTTGTCAGTGATGAATGAATCATTACTATCAGTGCTGTCGAAACAAGACGTGTGAAGCTGTGACCATCCACCGCACCAAAATTGGTTTATCTTGTCGTTTTCCCATGTACAGCGTCGGCCCTGACCGCATATAACGCCATCATAATAATAAGAGGTGCCATAACCGCATATTGAATTTGGAGCAACTGTTACAGTAAGGTTACCCGAGGTTAAATTGTTGTCTGCATTCGAGGTCTGGTCTTGTCGCTGAGCCACCCCGAGTGGCTGAGGCGCCGGGCCTCGCGTATGTAAATTGGGAGTCATGAAGGTATGCAATGCTTAGAAAAAGAGAAATGAGAGGAAGTGTGCTTCAACTAAGTACTCTCGCCAAGCAGGTTCGCCAAGTGTAAGCTCAGCCTGATCAGAGAGTGATTGGGCCGTTCAAGACCTCACTACAATCAAATCCCCGCCTACTCCTTGTCCATGCATGAAAGGATCATTCGCTGTTATGACTTGAACTACGGAGAATTTGGGGGCTAAATACCCCGTGCCAACTAAAGTTTGCGTAACGTTGAGTTGATTTTCTTGGCAAAAGCGGCGTGGTGCCGGCTGTGATGAGAGACTGGGCATCTAGGTTATGTTCCACGCGATTTGATAGGGTATTTAACGACATAGCTGCTCAGGTACATGCATCTTTCTGGACAATCTTGAATTCAGGCCAGAAAGTCAAGGTTTCGGCGATTGCCTCTTTCGAGCAACCCGGAGTTATCACTTTTTACCCCTGGCTAACACCATTTCAATTAAGCAGGTTGGCCGATACTAAACAGGACAGCCTAATGGTCTATTCTGGCTGCATGGTGTTCAGCAACACTCAAACATCAGTGACGTCAGAAAACCGCCAAGTTGACTCCACTACTACTCCTTGGCAATGCTTTCTCCACCTTCTCGATGTAGTTGGACCCTGGATTGTTTCTGATGGATAAACCCCTACCATACTAGGCGATGCAGTCTATATGAGCTCTTGCTAGGAAAGTGCATTCAATAGTGACTGTGGCATGTGTGGCGGTGTACGAGAAAGCGTCAGACATAATCTGCGGAGAGAGAAAGAATTAGAAATCAGGAGGAGAGGTTTATCCGAGATGGGCGTCATTGTCAAGAGTAAACAAGGGGGTTGGACCTAATGGCCAAATGTCCCTACTCTCCACAAATCAACATCCAGGCAACACTCTACCCCTCTCTTATATGAGGGAAGTCCAATTGTTTCCAGCACTTCCTATGCTTTCGGCCATTTTTGCCTATTATTATGGATGATGCAGTTCGAATAAGCGCCGAAAGCTCTCATTCAACCTACGAAAGGAGTTTCAGAACCTGGGCTGTACTTTACGCCAGCATTGGGGATAAATCCAAACTTCTAGCCGTGTCACTATCTGCTGAAGACATCTGCCAACAGCATCCATCCTTGCCCCGCAATTGAAAGCTGAAGAATGATCAGAGAGGAGCTTACACCACTGATTAATGTATCTGGAGCTCTCATGGAACAGAGTGCATCGATGCTATGCCGCCATTCTGGCAACGACTACGAATAAGGGCCGCGGTCAAGAAGCCCGTCTCGGTATCAATATCTGAGGAGGCTGGCGGCTATGATAGATTGGTGTTGTACACACACAGTTCTGTATCTTCTCCATCTTCAGCTGCAACATTCTCAGATGCTACCGATTATCTCAACAGACTTTGCACACGGCACAACGTTTATGATCAGAGTCAAGCTGCGTTGGCCTCTGTTCTTGTACTCCCTCCCATGGGCACAAAGAGGACTTTGTGTTTACCGACTCCAAGCAGTAGGATGGATACATCTTGTACCTCACATGAACCTGTGAAAGCAAGGCTAGATGACCACTCCATTTACAAGAGAAATTGTATAGACAAGCTTCTGACCATGAGCTGTAACACATTAGGCGTGCCTGCTCTTCTTCTCGGTGTTTTCTTTGAGCTCAGCATTGATTGAGTGAAACGCCGTCACACCCTGGCTTCAAGGAACTTTGGCGGAAATCAGCCATGTGGCCAGTAATGACTGGTATATGGTTGGGCGTACGTGCATAGAGCGTTCTCCATGAGTGGCCTTTTTGTGGCTCGGCCGCATTATACTAAACCTGAAGGACGAACTCCTTGACTATCTTTGTTTTGGACAGATATTCATCGATCTCAACTCTGCTATGGCCGAAGCCACCTAATTGTATCCTACGGTGGGCTCGATCTAGCCACCTTCAACAAGAACGCTGCGGGACCCCAGCAATCTATGGACGGTTCTGTTTTCAAAGTTTAGTAATTATTAGTCACATACTTCAGAAAGAGTATCAATCGCACAATCTGGAACACGTTCCATGAATTGCGAAGGCTAGTTTTCAGCTTATTACCTCGTTCATACAATGGTAACTATCTATTCCCTACTAACAATTTATTCAGTGACACTTACTGAAAGTAAACCCTCCTCTATCGCAAGTGCAAAGTCTGGCAAGGCAAATTCCATCTTATGAGCGAAATGCACGAAGGAGATGCTGCTGCTACCCTTCTAAGCCGTAAATCTTTGAGTTGACTAACGAGTGAGATGAGTTCCGCTATTACATTGTCATTTCCACATTCGACATGTGACAAATCGAGTCCGTCAAGTAATTCGCCGAGTATCGCGGGCTTACTGCAATCATAGGCTCCATATCCACGATATCCATAACGAACCAGCGGACATGTATTTCCCCAGACATTAACCGAAGATGCGGTCTTATGCTGTAAAGCTTAACAGGTGAAAGGATGGCATGACACAGTCTCCATCTGAGATTGCTTTGGGATTAGCGCGCATCCTTCAAGTCAAGCCCCAGGCCCAAATTTACATACAATCCTATAGGGTAAACAAACGAAGAAGAGCTTCATCAATTGTGATGAAATCAATACAAACATACAGACGACTTTATGCATGTAAGTCATTGCTTATGCCAGTTGAAAGATTAAAGTTCAAAACATAATTAACTGCAGACTACTCTTAACGCGTATTTGGTAACTTGAATACCGCACTCTGCTTGCAAAATCCAACAAGCGTTGCAATGCCCAAAGAACTACCTGTAGTGGTCACGTCAGACGGCCTACTGACCTTCGGACAATCAGAACCAGTATCGACTCCTATTAGCCCATGAGGTACTTTATACACATATATTGCCCAGCCGTGGCAGAACCTACCACATGTTAGCAGAGTGTTATTTATAAATATTATGATGTAGCTTTCCTTCTCTATATACCTTACTCCAATGTGGATACCATCCTCGTCTTGAAGCTCCGTCTCATCTCCAAAATCGACATTGCTCGGATCAAGACAAGTCGGGCACGTGTGGACGATCTGAGCATACCTTGACCACATGCATGCTGGTAATCTGTCGTGGGCTATCTCCACGAGCTTCTCCTTCAAGCTTGCTGGGGATTTTATCCGAACAGCATCAGGGATAAGGCCCAATGCCTCCAACGCAATGGGATGTCCACTATCCGAGTTATAGTTGACGAAGGACCGCCATAATCAGATTTCTAGTAGGCATACCCAGAGGCTGAAGATATCGTGTTGCATGATATAGTCATCCCGTGGCGTTGGTCCTTGACGGTTGGGATGACGATACAAGTCTTTTGTTCAGTCACCGTCGTTACGGAGATATGTGCGGCCATCCTCCCTGCGAAAGTCGCCGAAGCTAACCAGAAAAGCAATCCTCCTGGTTGATTTGGCGTTTGTAAAGGTGAGAACCGTCTCTGGGCGGATATTCTTGTGAACGAAGCCAAATGTGTCAACATAGCTGACACACTTACCCAGCTCACGTGCGATGTCGAGCTTCTCGGAGATTGAGCGAGGCGCGGAGCCGGCCATAAGAAGGTGCCGAAGGCTCCGTGGGTCGGCAAGACCTTCAGGTCACTGGAAGATCAGGGTAAAGGATGCCTCTAATGAAGGTCCAATTTTCGTTTCATCTCTGACGGCACCTTTGCATATCAAGAGGCCAAATGTCTGCGGGGTTCTATGGCGTAACTTTCTGGCCAGGTCCTGTACAACTTTCTTCACAATCGCGACGTTGACTCCCCGACAGCACTTGATCTTATTCATGATAAGCTTCTTGCTAGATCCCGCCCCCTGGCCCAACATGGCATCGCAGAATGGAATGGTTGTCTTGGCCATAGTATCAATTTTGCTCTTTTTGAGAAAGACTTGCATACCATGCTGCCTCTGGCCATCCCTTAGGCCATTTCTAATTACTATCACAGATGGTATGGAAGCCACAATGGTGGTTTCTTGACGCACACGGCTGCTCGGTATCGACTTGGTGGTCCATTATACGCATAATTAAAAACAGTGATGATTCCACTTTTCTATCCCACTGCTCGAGCTCTTCGATGGCCTCAAAAAGAGATGACTTGATGAAAACGTACTTTCCCCTTCTCACCACCAGACTGGCATCGCGGGCTGCGTCCATCTTGTTTGGCTTCTTCAAGGTTCCCTCCAGAATGAGTATGACGTTTTTGAGCTTTGTGAAATCCATGTCGAGAATCCGGTAGTGCATCATCCAATAATCTTCATTCATGACGCTTTCTACGCTCTTTATAAAATGAAGCCCAAGAGCTGTCTGCATCCAGCTCGCCTCGACGGACAGAATACGCTCTTCCAGCTCGTTCTCGGCATTTCTAAACGCTGCGCAGGCTTGCAAGAGCCTCTTGCCATATCTGAGAGCTCAGTTATTAATCAATCCACCATTGCGTGATTTCTTACTTGATGCAAAGATCTGGCACTGCAATGGCCCTAATGACGCGAATATAAACCCAACCCAGAGTCCTTCATCCCCTTCAGTCGTGCCTCTGAATCAGCGCTCGTTGTCGTCAAAAGTAAGGCTGCCTGACCTAGTTCGCGATTCAAAGCTCGAGACGCACCCTTGTCCTCATGGAGATACGATACACACCTTCCAAGACCCGTCAAGACAGAAAAAGGCAACCGAAAAGGAGCGATGGAGAAACAAGTCCCTAATTGGGCAGGGAGGGGCTGGTGTCGTTTGGGTCCAGGCAATGGTCACGAAACATGCCAATTCTGGTACAGCCGTAGCACGTGCAGTGAAAGCAGTCAAACTTTGTCAACCTCGCAAAGCCGAATCGACACCCCAAATATCCATAGCGGAGGAATTCGTGCGCGAGTTAGAGGGGCTGGCAAAGCTTTCCCAGCAGAAAGTCTGTGTAAGTGCGTTTCTTCTCATCAAAAACTGAGACTGACAGCATTATGCTAGTACTCTCACTGTTTCGTGCATTTCTACGGGTAGTGGGAACAAACTGAACTAGCCTCGTATTTGTTCATAGCCATGGAATACTGTCCGCGCGGTGACTTGGAAACATATATTTCCTCGCAAGTTCTGCTGCACCAGGATGAAGCACAGGAGATCACAGCTCAGGTGCTTGATGGATTGTGTTTTATGCATGACGAAGGATTCGCCCATCGTGACTTGAACCCTCAGATACGTATGTTCATTGATTGTAGCCAGGTACATAATACTAATTGCCATGGATCTACAGAATATTCTTATCAAGTCATCTGCACCAGATCGCTGGTGGGTTGTAATATGTGATCACGGCCTAAGCAAGCGGGTCGAGGATGCTGCAGCATTGACGACAATTGTAGAAGGTACACCGACTTTTATATCTCCCGAACAACTCGGCTTCATTCAAAATCTACTGCCAAAAGAGGCAGATCCGTATGGTTGTGATATGTGGTGCCTCGGCGAGACAACGTTCCGGATACTCTGTGGCCAGTCCATCTTCCCTTCGGATGACCTTCTCCGTGAATTTGCCCTTGACTCGGTCAAATTTCCCACTGATGGCTTGCAGAACGCAAAGGTGGGTGATCAGGCCATAGAATTTGTGCAGTCCATTATGTATGTTCAACCTTCTCGTCGGCTCACCTGCATTCAAGCAAAAGACCATGTCTGGATGAAGGTTAAGAGAAGTGAGGAAATATTGCGTCAGGAGCCCGATGCTGATTTTTGAGTCAGCCGTGCAAAATAGCATGTTTGCCACGGCATCACTAATGAATCTCTAGATTGAAAAATTCCGAGTTGGACCTGAACCCAGACACTCTGCAAAAACAAGAGGAACCCTTAAAAATCCAGAAGCCAGTTCCTACCACCGCCACCCAGTCTTTCCGGGCTTGGAGTCCTGTTACACAATCTTTAGAAGACATTGAGTTGAAACTCTCTGCATACGTGGCGGATCCCATTGGGCCATTGCCTGACCTCTCCTTGTACGACTATACCCCACAAAAGTCAATACCATGACCAGGGTTTCGGTGCATACAGCGGCTGCTATCACTCCGACTGTGTACGGTGACCAAAACCGGAAAGTCAAACGGCTGTTTGGTGGTGTCGACACCAAAAAGCATTTGGATACTGGCGGGTTGGTAGATGGAACTCCATCGGGCCATGACGGGCCATCGACCGCAGACACGACAGAGGAGGCGCGGGCAGAGAAGCCTGACAAGGATGCAAGTGACAAGCCAGACACAAGATGGAGTTTGAAATTGAAGATGCTCTTTCAAAGAAGTGGTAGAGATACCAGTCCTGCATCCCGAAGAGGGACCCTCACGTTCGCGTCAAGCCAGCTCTCTCCCCAGAGTAGTCAGAAATCAGACCATGAGACCGATGGTTTGAGACTTAGGCTAACCGCATCGCCTAGCGACGGTATGATATCAGGCGGTTCTGCTCTTGAAAGCAATGGTCCGCAACCTCGAATAAGTGTTGAGGAAGCATCTTTACCAAAACCCATGCCCAGCCAGGAGTCAGAACAATTAGAGTTCTTCACAGACTATTATTCCAAGGATGACATTCGCCCTGAGGATAAAGTGAGCACTTTGTGGGCATATCAACCACGTGCGAATGATGAGTTTTCATTAGAACGTGGAGATATGATCAGGGCGTTAGGCCTCTGGGACGACAGATGGGCCACTGGGGTCATGACGGATGAGCGGGCTTATGAATGGGAGACCCAGAGACACAGCGAGGTTTTCAATAAAGCTGAAGACTGGCCTCTTGTTGGCGAGATAAAGGCCTTTCTCATAGTTTGTGTTCGCCTTCCACAACACTGGAAGAAAGAAGTCGAAAGAAACAGTTTCACAGCGTAGTTGGTGTACAGCCAGTATTGACTACTAGGGCAGTACCTCAAGACGGAAATAGTTGTAATATTACACAGTATTTCTTCACGAACATCCCTCAGAGCAACTCCATCATTAGCTAATCAAGGCGTGCCACGCGATGGCGGGTGAGGAACGAGGCTGTGTATAGAACGGACCAATGTGGTGGGCGGTTCGAGTAAGCCAACTAGGCATCCAGCCTCAACAGAAGAATATATTTTCAACCTAAGATCACGACTCGAGACTTCGATTCTCTACTAAAATAGGTCAACTGGATAACCTTCCATTCCTTCAACGGTGGACACGATGGCCGACCCGCACTTTGCGCCTCCCGGCAAAGACAGTTGGAACGGATTGTTTATCAGAACTTGGTGCAGCATATGCAACCTTTCCCGGGACTATGCTGGCAGGTCAACGTTGCTGTCTCTGACCGCATGGCACAGACCATGAAACTGTATGTCTATTCACTTTCTTTTTCTTTTTCTTCCCTTACACTTTGAATTATGCTGACCATTTTAGTATCATGAATGTCTTCCTTGCTATGAGCGGGGGTGACTATATGAGAGAGGTAGAGTGGGTTTGTAACTTTGAGCGGGACTCCTTTCGCGAGTCACCCACAAAGGTGTAGTCATTTGTCTTTTTCAGTCGTATTTGCCGTGCTAATCGGAGGTACAGGAAGCTTACGACCAAGGCATGGGTCAGAAAATATTAGAATGTTCCGGGCGACGACAAGTTCACGACCCTGGCTTCAAATATAAGTCGCAGCAACAACCACTCCTTGGTAGCTATGAAGACATGGGCATATCCAATCAAGCATGGCACAAACTAGACCAGAGCTAGCAAGAATCAGAGACAATCAAAGAGGAAGATGAATTACAGCTATACTCAATTCCGTAGCGGAAGGAAGCTGGGTATAAAATAGAGTCTTTGGCACAGGCCCTCCTAGTGCCAAGTCTTGCAATCCCTTCTCCAAGGGTTTCAGAAAACCCCTCAGTTCCATATCCTATTGCACAAGGCCGCACCGAAGGTGAAAATGCGCATCGGGCTGGTCGACGTGCGGATTTGGGAAAGCGAAATCAGCCGCAGCATATTAAGTCTCGGGGCGTTTGCGATGGCAGAACCACTCGTCCATAAACAACAAACAAGCCGTCTCTGCGAGAAAGACGCCTTAATCTATCTTCTAGGCGATCTCATATATAGTATTCTTCTATTAGGGTTTCTTGGGGTGTATCGGCGGAGTAGTTTATTGTCTTTATAAGTCTATTTATTGCAATTCACAGGGGTTCATTACAAGTTCGAAGCCTGTAACGCTCGACAGCAGATAAAAGCCCTCCAACCTGAATCAAGCCCACGGTAGAGGCCGGTGCCGGTGGCGCATCACCCAGAGCGGCAGCCTTCCTCTTGTCTGTTCCACGATTTTCGGGAGACTGGAGATGCGGCATGGTATCCCCGTCGTCGTCGTCGCCATCTGCAGATTCCCAATCATCCGAATCGTGTAATAGGCCTGAAAGTTCCAAAAGCTCGTCGCGCCATGGAACTGGGTAAGCGGATGACAAGGGCTCAATTGTTCTCGCAAAAGGGCATCTTCATCGTCATTGAAATGGGGGAGATAGGAGTTGTTTCGTCAGCCGAGCTCTGGGCTCGAGGTAAAGCTACGACCGACGTCGAGGGAAAGGTCAGTCTGTGCAGGGGGCGTTTTGCTTCTAGGGATCGGGACTCGGTCCACCTGCCCTGAGGCTTAGCGTCAGCGCGCCACTGGTCAGCCCAGATGGGTTCCAGTGGAGATGCCCTATAATCCACTGAAGCAAACAGGCTGCAGCTCAAAAAATCGCACCTTCAGAAATCCATTGCAGTTATTCTCAACACCGCAACCCGGAACTATCAGCTGTAGGCGATGGATGAGATTGCCCTACAGCTGAATGGTGCTGTGACTGAGGAGGCCTAGAATGATTTATAACTCTTAGGTGAAGGAAATGCACGTCTTTCAGAACTTGATGTTTTAATCTCGATATGCTGGAAATATGTCTTGATATTTTTTAAGCGTTTATTCTCCAATCGGTCTTTCGGGGAATTTTTTACTATAATTAGCAAGTGAGCCAAGTCATCACTTCAACTTTAAATAGGTCGGTTATTGCAAGTCGCCAAAATAGTGGAAGGTAGAGATCTATCTGGAGTACAGTTCACGGATTACTTGATCGAGACCACATGCATCTTAGGACAGATCAGAAAATACAGAGCAGATGTGAGAAATAAGCGTCGTCGATAGGTATTTGTGAGCGTTTCCACCGACCAAGATCTGGTAGGACGCCTTGAGCCAAGATAAGTTAAGCAGGACAAGCAGAACTACAATACCAATTGCATGCTACCAAAAAGCTCAACTCCAATGACACGAGCTCTAAATATCTGTGAAATAGGTATTCTTTGTTTGTTTTTAGTGGACCTGGTCCCTGAGATAAGCTTGGAGCTTCTTGTTGGCTCCTGGCGCGTGACACTACCCTGGAGCAATAAATATTTAGGAGTTAAATTCACAGCCATATTTCCCTAGATCTGCAAATAAGTATATCCACTTGGCATCATTTGCCCGGGAAAATGAGTTGAGTTATTTTACTATCGGTTAGTTGAGCCTTTATTCGTCAATGCCACCCTCACTATCCAATACCCTGAGGGTGAAGCTCGAGTGTCAAAACTCAAGAGACTAATCCTGGATATCTAAAAGCACTTCCCACACAGAACAGGCAAGCTCACCCTTGCGCAGCTGTTTGGGAACTTCGGGATGGCGTGTCTCATTCTAGCATCGCAACGACTCAACATGCAGGCTAGCACAAATGACACCGAGAATCAGTAATGGCATTTAGAATTTTCATATTCAAGACCCAGATATATACGTTAAAAGTCCTGCAAGATGTTCTGTGTTCCATGTATCCACATAAATGTCCTGAATCGTCCGTCTCGTAAACTCAAGAAACTGATGCCATGTTCCCCATCCCAAGAACATCTGCCTTGAACGCCGGCCAATATTTCGTTTGTACCCAATGCTCCAAATACTGCAATGCAAGAAGAACCTTAAAGATCCCCTGGCGCGTGCGCGTAGTCCCGATGGGAAGCTTATGAAAGGTCAAGGCCTTTCCATCACGCTGTATTGTGGCGACGAAATTCCACTCGTGGCCTTGCACGATGATACCAGGTAGAAACTCGATGTGCAACAACTGGGCTGGGCCTTGTGGCGTGTAGCATAGGCTACGTAGCTGTGCCGAATGCCATGTTGCCATCTGATTGATTGCGTTTGTGTAGTCCTCGCCCTCCCTCTTGGTCTCAATCGATATTGCAATTGGATGTTTGTTTAACAAACCGGAATCCACGTGGTTGATGCTTCTTGAGGGCCGATCGCGATATCTCATGTTGTCGATGGCAGCCTGTTCGGGCGAGTCTCGTCCAGGTTGCATATAAATACAAAAGTCCACGAGTTTGGATCTGGACTTATTGGGTTTGAACATCGTTGAGATTTGCGTCGAGGTGCTTTGCGTGTTAGTAAGACCATGCAACAGAAGAAAGAGTCTTAGCATACCAGGAGATGTAATTCAGGAACCGTGGGTGGCCTTTCTCACGGAATACCCAGGAAAGAATCGGGCTGTGGATATCAAGGTTCCAGCCTGTCTCTGCCTCGTTTTCTTCCAAGTATTCCGCAGCCCGATCGAAAATGTCCTCAACCCATGACATGTCGGGCCATCGCCAGTCTACACCAGACGGGAGGCTGGACGCGAGCGCCGTATCGAAGAAACCCGCTTCTGGGAACCTTGACATTTGGAACTTCTCTTTGTTAGCTTGCCGATTTGGTAAGGTTAGAGGGAAACTTGTGGCTTTACCTCATCCTTTCGGCTGGCAGGAATAATCCCAATGCCATAGTCGATATCCTCCAGGACCTTGCGCATTTCCTTGAGAGACTCAGGTTGCCAATCCTCGTAGCGCTCGATACTAACGACCCGATAGCCTGTGTCCTCTCCAGCAGCGTCACGTTGTTGCTTCGAAGGCGAGGAGGCTTTGGACGTTGACGAGCGTCGGGAGTTCGACGAGGTTTCGGAAGCAGAGCTTATGTCGTGATAAAGCCTACCGCGCCTCTTGGGGGCCTTGGGCGTCACATCATCTTGCAAAAAAGATTCAGCATGGTCATTGCTGCCGTCGTCCGACACAGACCGTGGCCGTTTGGGAGGTGATGACATGGAATCGTGGGGCGGCGTTGGGAGCCGCCCAGGCGAGGGTTCGTGGCTTGTCTTGAGTCGCTTGACTTTGGGCTCGCTGGTGCTGGGGCAATGGGATGGTATGGTATCGAGCCATGCAAGAATGTTGCAGCCTCCCATTTCTGTGCAACCGATGTTGTGAGGGTGCGCAGCGCATTTGAAGATGATGATAATGACGATGCTGATGGAGCGTAATGTTGTTGTTTCTAGTGGGGCGATGATGGGCGAAGATAAGATAAGATAGGATAAGATAGTCGACCGAGTAACTGAGTGGGGCTTGTCGCAGCCATGGAGCTAGTCCTGTTTCAGGATCAGCACCTCCGCCATATGGCAGACATTTGCTCTACGAATTGAAAAAAAGACTATTATATTAATTCCTTAGATACTGGAAAGGCTGCGTCTTGCTTCCTGCCTATTTTCCCGCATTTTTGTTCCTTGTTCTATAGTTTTCTCGAGATAATTTCCCTGGCTGTTGATTGGCTCCCGGACCCGCGTTACCAAAGCTCCTGGACAGGAGCTCCGTAAGAGACGAATGGATGTAGCTTAACTCAGGATATATGGGAATCCAAGCAAATAGCACCTACGACATTATTAGGGTTCGGAAGCTTACAGCAATTCAAATGCACCAAGTCTTTAACTCTATAATATAGCATCAAAATATCAATTACACCTGAAATTTATTTGAAACGCTATTAGTCGCTGCCAGGGTGGATTGCTGCCAGGGTGGATTGAGGTATAAGTCTTCTTGCCCCCAACGACAAAGACAATAGTCAATCTCCAGTAAGTACCCCCGTGAGTTTGACTTCTACAACATCGACTATGCTCTATCTGGGACCTAGAAATTGTTATAATGAGTTTTCAAGAAGAAGAAACACGATTTAATTATTTGCGCGGCTAGAAGCTGTCGGCTCTGTGAACAGTATAAACAAAATAGCAACTAGATGTTAAAGCTCAAAGAATGCGCCTTTTACGCGACTGCTGTTAATGGAGTGGCCTAAATCTCTAATTTATGCTTTCAAAAAAGATACAGTATCACATCTGCCCGCAGAAGGCTACTTGTATCCAAGGGTAAGCGAAATGCCTTCGCTATCTAAACAAAATACAGACTAGTTCTCAGAATCGGGCTTGAGATGATACATGTTTTCGGCCCAAGTTATCTGTTCTTCCATCAATGATCGGAGAGACGTTGCCGCCTCTTCCATATTCTTAAGAGCTATTGCGATCCTTTCCTCATTACCGATAGAGGTTGGGTTACCGGAGCCTATCAACCTGGCAAGTCCGTGCAACGTTCCGAAGCGGTCGTATTCACATCGCTTATCCCATAATTTATAGCTGAGAGTGAATCCGTGTTGCATTTCTTCCCTTGGTACCTTTCCCCGAACTTTTGAATGCCCCTGTAGGTAATGGGTGACGTGCATAGGGATCAGAAAGTAAACGGATGCAAACTTCGATGAGTACTTCGATGAGTAACGGATCGAAACCGGTTTGGAAGGATTCTCTGCCATCCCCTTGTAGGTCTTGACTATATCACTTGCAAGAAAACGTTCATTGTCCCTAGAAATGTAATGTGGGAGGAAGAGTTGGTTCCAAGCCTCCGACTCGGTGCCATGATCGCTCTGCTCACCAAGCTTGCCTTGATCGGAATTTGTGTCAATAGGGCCCTTTTGACCCCAATAATTCTGTTCTACCATGAGCAAATCCTGATATCTCTTCTCGGGTATCATGACCATCCCTGGTAGGGTACGGTAGGGTTCCGCATTCTACTCGTTCTTTGAGTCGGGGATGTCGCTTGGCTGATCTCGTGATGCAGACATTTTGGTATCTGTTGATGCCGTAGGTATTTTGATAGAGGAAGGTTGTTTGGTTATAGTGGATGTTATGACTGGAGAGTCAGGTTGATGGAAATTGAGCTATGGAGTTGTGCTGGGGATAGTTTCCTTTTTATGCTTAAGATTTCATGCACTATGCTTTAACCTAGACCAAGAAAGAATCCTTATCCCTATTCCGAACCAAAAGAAATACTGATTATCCTTATGCTTTAATGCATGAAAGAACTGAATAACATATTTCTTAGTGCATCTTATGCAACCAGCTATGAACAAGTCAAGTTATTTTTACTTATCTTTTAGGTCTTTCAAATAATGTTCGAAATACTAACCTAAGTCTACCTACTATTCAGTAAAATATGTAATATACTTTCTGCATTAACTGTTAACATTTGTTTTGTCTAAAAGCTATAACCCTAATTAACTATCCGTAAACACTCTCTAGTCTAGGAAATATGCACATGCAAACAGTATCTTATTATGTTTGAAATACCTTTCGTCTTTATTCATATAGTATCAGACTACTCCAACACTATTCGTTGTAGTGTCTTTGTCTATTTGACAAAGGTTAGATCACGGACCGTCGAACAGTCTCGTCTAGAAGTCTACTCCGTATACAAGGTTTCCATCAGCGAACAATGCGATGATATTGTCGAGGTTGTTCAATTTAAGTTTTCTGACTCGGCAGATCCCAAGACCTTGACACAAGGCAAGAATACTATCATTTCAAATACAAGTTTCAGAGCTTCACTACTCTGTTCACGGGCAGCAACTTTGACAACCGAGGTTTATTCGAACTCTTTCCCCGCAGACACGCTATGGCAGTCCTTTGGTAGCTGTGTTATTCTAGACTGGTTTCAATTAAATGTTCGCTTATATAAATACAGTAATTGAGCACTTTGGTAGGTGCCCAAGCTTGCGCATCGCGTTGCGGAAAGACGTCTATGTTAACACAGAGATGTGTGGTTTATTTGCATACGTTAGCGAGACTTAGCTATTCACCAGTACTAACATAACTATCAAAGGTCTGAGATCCCTCTTTCAGACCGTTGGATCATTGGTTGTCGTCTCTACATAGTTTTGAACATTCGGTCCTCGACTTTGCTGAGTTCGTATTATCTTCCATGTAAAAGACCTGTGAGCTTGAGGCTTACCCAACGTTATTGGAAAGGTTGCGATAAGAGATCTGGGTCTAATTACTGACGGCCTGTCTATTTCACGATGGGACGTTGGCTTGCGGAGGAAAGAAACTGTGTCTACGGACTAGGGAGCATTATTTGCGCAGGATTAATAGTATTGATATTTTATTGTCCTTTTCAACTTTTCGTCTATTCCTACTAATACCTATTTGGATAGCTTTGAAGGAAGGAGCCAGACCGACAAGCTTTCATTATAGACGGATGGGGAGGAGGAGAAGATTGGCTGTAGCGACGAATATCTCTACGTAGCTGAACCGTGCAGCCGGATCAAGCGAGACAACAGGTGAATATAGTAATTGAACGCAAGCTCGCTTAATAGTAGAGCAAATCCAGGAACATATTTAATAGGTAATAATTAAGTCTGTACTGCAAGACAGTAGAGCCAGGTCAAGAGGCAGACGCAATAGGCTCTATTCTTCTCGCCCATTCGACCCTACCTGTAGGAATTCGTGTCGGATCGAGTGATAGTAGTCGAAACCGTGGGGTACGTTATGGCAATCGTGTATTTCGCTCTAGCCAATAGCGAGCCAAGTTAGCTCCGCTGACCAATGGCGCGCCCACGCTAAATCGCTTAGTAGCTCACGAGGTTCGCATGCATCATTACTACCTCGCCTATGACTTTCGATAGCATGAACATATATGCATATGTCCATTGAAGCGATAGTTACAGAATACAACACAAGGTCACGAATAGCACGATGTTCCCTTTGACCGTAATTATTACAGCGGAGAATATTTTTCGTCTAACTCATAGCTGGATCCTAGAAGTCGTGTGGATGTGAACATATTCTGTCGTAGCTGAGCTGTCCATCAGGGGAGTATACTCTGTATAGCATTAACGAGACAAACTAACAGCCTTAATGTTATTTCCTTTGCACCCGTATACTGTTGTTCTTATGCATTCAACATTCTATTCTTTGACTTGATCTCTGTTCAGACATCATAGAACTGTGCGAGATTCAGGAAATTGTATTAAGGATTCTTTGTCGCTGCATAAAGAAATAGTATTTCGTTCACCAAACTCTTAATAGTAGTGCACTACCTGAGGTAAGTTTCAAACTGTCTTGAAACTACTACTTAAAGGAACCAGGGCCTAGAAGAATTTAGCTTTCCATTCTGATTATTACCACAGCACCTTTCTGCAACTCACTTACCCCATCAACTAGGAAGTATTTCTCTCTCACAAGACAAAGTCCTAAGTAAGAATACTTGCAGTTTATCAACACCTAGCATACTCTCAGCATTTTATTCCTAACAATATCACCGGTTGCTTTCAACTCTTCACAATGGACTACCTCCAGATCCGTGCTTACTGTGCTGCAAAGCAGATCCTGAGATTTTCTCTCACTGCTGCAGGACAGGCTAATCGCGATATCATGGAACAGGATATCAGTTTGGCTCGGGGGATTCTGGAGTACTGGGGAGGCATTGGTATAAATGAGTGTCTTGCAAACTGGGAGGTATCTAACGACATCCTTCTCGGAGCCTTAGTGTCTTTTCGTGACATAGCACGTCGGGCTGAGCGTGAAAGGTTGGAGACCAAATTGGCGGAGTATCGAGAAAGGCATAGCAATGTGGACCGACGTCGCCAGGCATATATAAACAACTATTTAGAAAAGGTTCGTCTCTCTCAGTCCTCGAGGGGCCCCGGAAGGGCGATTTTGCCTACAGAGACATACAAGATGTGGCATGATCTACGCCGCAAGCAATCCGCCTGGAAGATAGAGGAGCTGGTACTCCAGGAACTTATCGACGGTGCTATGGAAAGAATCTCGGTACTAACGAGCCTGATCGACGGCAGAGAGGACTGACGAACATGTGTACTCGGCGAAGGATAGTACCAATGCCGGTTCATTGGTCAGGTGAGTGCGGGAAGTTGATTCAAGTCTGCACTTTGGCAAAAGGTATGTGAAAGGTTTACTCGAGCTGGATCCTGGGTACAGGGTATATACAATAAGAAAAAAACATTGAAGGAAACTGCCTGCATAGGATATCTGTGACCTCAGCATAATTATGTGACAAGCATTGGGTCAGATATGACTTTGAGAGGAAAGAATTGGCAAAGGACCTAGAACTAACAACATACCCATGGGTTTGCAGTAGTGATCAAATATGCAGTCTTGATTATGCCTGTTTGTATACAAGACTTTGCGATTAACTATCTGTTCGTTCGTATACCTGGGGTCTAACTGATGTTTATTTTCAGACATTTATCTAAGTTGATTCCACTGTCCCTTCCACTGTCCCTTGAGGTCGTGACGTAGGATTCGATGCCTATTGTGGCCGGCCGACAGCTTCAGTCCCCTCGTTTGAACGTGTGAATTCCCTTCTACTACATGGTGTTGGCCATTTTGGACAACGCGATGGACCATGAGACTGGGAATATGTACTTAGGCGCTTACACGAAGGGAATTTCGACGCCACTTGATCGCACCTTTGACATACTCACACCCGTGCCCGTATGCCGTCTCACAATACCGCTTGTTATGCAGAACTTATACCTGGCCACGCACGACTCTAGGTGCGCATTCGACGGTGGGAGGGACACTTTCAGCTTTCTCTGATCACGTGAGCATAAACTAGGCCCAGGGATTAAAAGCCATACTTTTTGAATTATGCTAAGCTTTTTGTTCGGCGGTACTTTCACGATACTGATAAGTTGATAAAAAGCCTGGATGGTAATGCAGATCCACTTGACCAAACGACTGGGTTCCATAGTACTAGCCAGGCACTGAATCGTTGGGGCTGTCGCAGGTGCAAGTATGACGAGTCGGATCATACCAACACACTTTTCCATATGAAGGATATTACTGTAGGGAGCGAGGTCGGCGCAGGACGGCAGGGATTCTTTAGTGTAACATCGGCTGGGTGAGATTTGCCGTTCCGCGGCGTGGATTGGCTCAGAAAGCCACGGCCACCTGCATAAAGTGAGCCAACCCAGAACTTGAAAGGCCAATCATGACATGTCAGAGAGCAGCAACTAGTCTTTCAATGTGTGTAAGAAAGAGAAGAAAAAAGAAACAATCCAGGTCCCTGAGCGTCCACGTGGTTCGTTGGCGTTTGCAAATGTTTGATCCCGCTGGTTTGTTTCGAATGCAGGTGAATAAAGCTGTAGCTGATTAAGCTAGATAATATCTCTGAGTTGCCATTGCTGCTCTCTTGCATGTGTACAACTATACAGCAGACTGCCGGGAAAGAAGCGTGGACTTGTAGAAGTCCGCAAGCATGCCATTACTAAGCGCAGGACTAGCCAGTAAGCAACGATCTAAACATGCTTATATGAAGGTGCATAATACGGAGTGAAGAATGCTCCCCTCTAGAAAATCTCCGATGTAGGTATGAGGTGGGGACCAACAGAGCCTCAGGCACGGAAATCCCTGTCGATGTGCTGAGGGGACGCTGTCCTTCTCTGCCATTCGTGACCATAGCATGTGGGAGCGCCAGCGGAATAGACATATTCTGATTGAGCGGTGTGCGAAAGCTTCCGCCGGCACCTGTGTTTTCATCGGCTAAAAAGGACTGGCTTCCGTGTCCCGGATATGCAATGCATGTTTGCTTGGGTTCTTTGGTGGCGTGGGTGATATTGCGGGTCATGATGGAAGCTGGCATATGTTTGCTGTTTGAGATGCCGGTCGCCTATATGAATAGTATGTTGACTCGTGATTGGCTGGTCTTAGCATGACATCTCTTGAGAAATGTCTATATCTACCCGCTGTGATCCCCAATGCTTTCCCTCAGCATTTTCTCCCCAAGTCGCACTTTTCCATTCCCCAGCGACACGTCGATCAACTCTCTTCGTCGCATTGCATCCACTCATTTTGCTGAGCCTTTCCAGCATGTCTTCCCGGAAGCGAAACCGGTCATCTGACTCCACAAGCAGCGCTTCTTCTGATCGCCCATTGAAGAAGGTTCTAGAGGAGCGCCGGGGACGTACCGCGCCGGCCATTGCTCCTCGTCCAATCGCAGCCTCTGGCCCACCTATCCTTCCCCAAGCCGCTGAGGCACAGCCACTCGCTCTGGGTCAGCCTCGACGCAGAGAGGTCCTCGAGAGAGGAGAAGCTGGCCAGAATCCTCAGAGTCTAGCGAGACCACGCGGAATGGCAGCTCACAACTCACCTCCCAGAGCCTTCCAGTGGCCCTTTGTGTTTCCGGCCATCCTTTCCCAGGATCTCGCCCTCTACATCGAGCGGGTTAGGCTTACGGCCAACCGAGTC
The DNA here is from genome assembly GCA_033439405.1 of Fusarium sp. NFCCI 5145. Lineage (NCBI taxonomy): Eukaryota > Fungi > Ascomycota > Sordariomycetes > Hypocreales > Nectriaceae > Fusarium > Fusarium sp. NFCCI 5145. Next base: position 40,139 of record JAWDHB010000336.1, read on the forward strand.
TGCCGTGCAGATGAAGTCACCTCAGAGATGTTCATCCAACGACTTCAACATGAGAACTCTGCTTCGTCGACCAGACCCGTCTGGATTATAACCAAAGTACACCGCAAGAACGCTATCACGGGCCACGTATGCGGTAAGTACATCAAGTCAAACGACAATACCGTGACTGACTATTCTCCAGCGTTGCCCAACCACCATTACAGCGTGGCAGAGTGACAAAGCTTGGCGAACTGCCATTTTCTTATTGTCGACATGACGATGACCTTTCGACCAACCTGTACGATCCAGAAGGCCTACTTTGGCATGACCAGCAATTGGATCAAGTTCCCACTTCCCCCGATCCCCGACCCTCGATGGAAAGTCCCCAACCCGACAATTCTATTCGATTTTGATCAAGACCTGCAGCGCTACGCGAAAGATCTGGTCAATCAGTGCTACTGGCGACTTGCTGCATGGCTAGTCAAGGATGCATTCTACAATGGGACGGAGATGCTGAGTGTTGAGCGACTGTTCCAGGTTTTCCAAAACGCAGTGAACTTCTGAGATGTCTGCTCTGAGGAGTTCGATGGTCTGCAGACGATGACATGGCAATGAAATGTATTTAATAAGCTTTCTTAGTTGACAGATAATGATTTCGCTTTCTTAACCTCGATGAGCATATCCTCTGCCTCCTTCTCTTTTTCGCGTTTTGTCACAAGGCACTCCACATCTCGAAGATAGCGCTGCAGCTAGACAACCTAGAGGCATACAGCCTGAACACTAATGCCAGCAATTTCGTAAGTAAGAGGTACCTCTCCCTGGTTTTTGAAGGATTGTTGGGATTTTGGGTAGGTAAGAGGAAAGTTTTATATGGCAAGTAAATAAAACTAGTATTCAAAATAAGTCTCAGTTAGTTATTGAGTTGCCTTGGGTTGTGTAGCGGAATTGCCCAGCGATTTTCGTATATTGTTACTGGAATTTGTCCTTTTCAGCTTAGGAGGAACACTTCTTCCGCGCCCCGTTAAGCATGCTACCCCGCATTGGATTTGGTTTTTAACTTGAAATTCAATTCTCCACTACACTTAAGCTAAGAATTTGCCCCAAAAGCATCACTCACTACGCATAGATTCGCTGCTTTATGCTGCGCCCCATTTCTGAGTCAGGTTCTCTGTGCCTTTCTTTATGCTACTTATCTTTTCGCCTTACCCGCCAGCTTGCAATTACTGTCAATTTCATTTCCCCGCCTTTACCTCGCATGAAGGTTCATTAGCTCGTTTCGCCTTGTCTGCCCTGCCGCGCCTCATCGCCACAGCCTCTCTATGGGACCTTCGCGACTTGAGAGTGCGAGAAATACCCAGTATCAACAACAACTCGTCGAGGACCTGGATCGCATGTGGATACATAGCTGCTAGCACCGCTACAACTACTCCAGCATTAGACTCGCTACCAGATGCGCTTCCTTACTAGAGCCATCTAGAACATTGGACACGCTCTCCCCGCGTGGTTCTTTTATGGAAGCCCTCTTCACAACACCCGCTTTACCAACCAGAATATCGCAACGGGCGAGGCCGCTATCGTGGAGCGCATCCACAAGACGGTACTGCCATTGTCGATAACGAGGTCATGGGCTACCTCCTGTATCAGCTACTTCAAGCTGAAGATCAAGATGTACCTACCGCTCGGCCTCACAATGAAGCATCTGACTCTGTTTTTGGTGAAGAGGCTGAGCTTCCCTATGCCAAGTCTAACCCAGCTTATCGACATGATGTCAGCGATAATAAGCTAGGGTCCAGGATAACATCGAAAACCCGCCCATGGCCCCACCAACTTTAGACCTGTTGAGATGTATGTTAATAATGATGCATTGAAGAGGTTGAGGAACTAACATACTGAAAGACGGGAGCCGATATTATGTAACCATCACGGGTCGGATACACATACATCCGATACTCAACAGGACCTCCCCTCAGATGCCAATATCAATGAGACCGCAGACTTTAGCGGCATCGATATCCATCTCAAGGCTGTGGGTGCCGGACATATTCGGAACCGAGAATGGCTTAATGACTTTGACACAGCCCTCGACCTCGTCGTTTCAAACCAGCTTGTTCATGCCGCAACCATTGACCCGCTGTTGATCAAGGGAGCTCCTGTGAATGCTTCCATTCCTCATCGACTTGGCGATGGCTCAACTCGCAGTCTCGTGCTTCTTGTTCCCATTAATTGCGACTCCCGCTAGATCTTGCTTGTTCTGTGTGCTGCTGAGAAGTCCATCACCTACTTCAACTCGATGTTTAGCCATGCCATGCCGATCCTGCTTTCCCTTGCCAAAAGGATGCCGAGTGGCCTGGCTCCTGACCTTAGATTCAATTTCGTCGGTATCGTTTCCTCTGGCACAGTCTCGTGCCCTGAACAACATAACATGGACGACTGCGGTGTTGCCGTTATTGTCAACGCTTCTTACACGATGGTCGGAGGATCTCTACCTTCAACCACCACCTGTGACTTCGGCGCCTGGCATCTTACCCTCAATGCAAGGCTGGATCAGCAACCTGCCGACAGTCTCTCCCTTTTACCATCAGATCTGACAGATCAGCCTGCCATCAATCTTAGTGGGATGCCCCTCGGTCATCATTTGAGGTTTCGAAGATGCTCAACTATCGCGATGCTTCTCGCCTTGTCTTCTCGCTACCGCTGTCAAATCAAGGTGGTCGAAGAGGTCGTTCCAGCTCTTCAGAACCTCATAACTCCAGTCAACCGATACAACAGTGCGATTCAAGATCTTCGAAGGGAGACAGAATCACTTACCAATAGTCTTTCTGCTGCCCATGCCTGTATCATGTTGAATTATGTAGCTGAGAAAGTTTTGAATAAACAGCTGAAGGTATTGGCGTGCGTAAGATATCGGTCTGCGTAACCTTTCTCAGCAAAGGTTGGGTGTGCTTTCTCGTCAGTATCAAACTGACCTGCAGTATGTCAAACGGTTCAACGATAATTTAGATACTTTGGGCAAAGGATTGAACCACAATGGTCATCGCGATTCCTCTGTGGAGCGTTTATATCGCCAAGAAAAGGGAAACAAAGCCAACCCTCTGCTGGAAATACGGCAACACTGCTATAGGGTAAGCTCTCACAAAGTTTCATAAATTGCTTCCCTGAAGCAGCCTTGCCTGCTGATGTAATGCTAGTTCTGTAAGCAGAGTTATTCCCTTTCCCTACAATTGTCTAGCGACTAGTTTGAAAAATTACATTACTACTTATAGGTGGCGTGAATAATAATCATTTTCTAAAGAAATGTTTAAAAATGCAAGTTAAATCTGTCAATAGCTATATGAAGAAGACTGTCTGTATATCGTAATTACTATCTGTCTACTCATCATCGTTAGGGTCGACAACAGTCTTGGTCCACTTGCGAGCTTGGACACGACGGTTGAACAAGATGTCGATCTCACGGTACGAGCGACCCTTGAACTCAGGTAGCCAGATCCATGACATGACGAAACACACAAAGCCCGTGCCAGCCCAGACATAACCACATTTTCCGCCGAGGTCAGCTTCCTGCACCACGGCATTAGTTTACTCACACGCAAATAACAAGATAACAGCAAGAAATACACACCTTAGGGTTAAGCATGTAGCTCGACAGAAAGATACACGGAATATTGACCAGGTAGTAACTAGCACGGCCGATACCTGTAGTAAGAGGTCTGAGGCGGATGGCTGATGTCTCGCCGATGATGGCGTATGAGACAGGAGCTGGCCCAAGGGTAAAGAGAACCGACACGATAAGACCCAACGAGGCCTGAGCCAACGAGGACGCATTGCTCTTCTCAACAGTACCTGCAACACCCAAGGCAAGAAGGAACAAAACGTTGATAAATGAACCCCATACGTAGATGGTGCGTCGACCGATGTAGGTTGTCAAAATCCAGGACAACATAACGAAGATCATCTGCAGAGCAGAAGTAATAAGTCCAAGGGCAAAAGCAGTGTTTGTTGTCATACCGGCCTCTATCAAATGCATCAATAAATATCATGTCCAGCGGATGCTTAATTAGGCCGAATGATAAATCGGGGATACTCACGTTCAAAGAAATATGTCGCCTGGTTGGCAATCAGATTACCCGTCAAGTTCTGGGCAGCATATACACCGCACACAATAAGGGTTCGGTAACGGTCGGTACCCTTGAATAGCTCAATGTAGCTAGGTTCTTCCTCGGACTTTTCAAGCTCGATAGTTCGACGCATCATAGCAACGGACTCCTCATGGTTCTTCACCACCGTGCTGCGACCAAGGCGGGTAATCGCTCGCAACCCATGACTGGAGAGATAGAGTTAGTCAAAAGCCTTCGAGACTTCAGCCTGTCCTTCATCACAAAGATGCAAAACAACGTCACAAGACGGAGCTATGAGCTCTTTCAGCTCCGAGGAAACATAGACGCTGATATCTCTCTCTATGAGGAAAGGAAGAGTAAGCCACCTCCCTGGTATTGGCCGGTTGAGCCGAGCCTCAGGGGTGCTGCTACGAAGCACAAGAACAGACTCAAGACAATAGTCACAACTCTTCATGATTATCTTGGCAAGGAAAGAGAAGGCCTTGAGAAGCTTCTGCCATCTAAGAGATATAAGCCTGTAATGTGTCAAATTGTAGAGGAGAAGAAGGAGTGGGACGAGGACCTGCTCGTACTATCCAGACTAATCTGTATAAGCACGAAACACGCCTTAAAGTCTTGGAAGGGTGCGCGGGACGCAATAGACCAGGTATGCAAAGCAAGTCTGATAGCTTGGTTCGTAACTAATTCCACTCTCTAGTTTAAGGTGGAGATGGATGGATATCGCAACAGCATCGATAACGAAGGTTCAGAAGACCAACGGCATGTGTGTAAGGAGCTTGAGAAATTGGCTAAAAAGGTTTTGGACAACATTGAGAAGTTGGCTAAGATGGGAGTGTAAGATAATTTTTATGAAAGTTTGTTTAGGTTTCTTTTGTTGCAAAATTGGTATTTCGCATTTCTTTTTTCCTCACGTTAGACACATGATACAGATTGACGGTCCTTATAACTTCGCACGTAGACATAGATGGGTTTGGCTCTAACTTTGGAAGTCTTACAAGAGTAGTAAAATAAGTTTTTCCTTTTACCATGTCTAAAGTACCGAGTGCTTTTTAACCTTGAAAACAAGGCCTTGCGCACCAATGATGTCTGGCTGGGTGCTGAATATTCAGCCAGAGTCATATTCGGCATTAGGCTACACAAGATTAAAGTAAAGGCTTGACAAGAAACCAACCCGGAAGCAAGCCACCTTTCCAAGTCCCGTCTTCACTTTAGGGCTAGCCTACTTCCTCCACATTTGGATCCTCAATAGTTTACAGCGGACAGGTAGCAGGGATCAAAATCCTGGGCAGGCTGGGTATAAGGGATACACTTGACTGAGCGTTGGAGGCTCATCCTTTACCATCCTAGACCTGTCATGCGCGAAGAGCTGCACCAGTGGCGATCGGACCCAGGCGGAAACTCAAATCTCGTCGCAAAGATAGTCGAGAAGTTTGAAGAGATACCCAAAGGCAGCGTGGAAGCATACTTCCCATGGTTTATGCGACACCGCACTCGCTTCGAGCTACCAACTTGCCACCATTCAGTCCCCCGACCACCATCTTCTACGGCCCAGGCCCGAAACATGGAAGACAGAGCCCGGAAGTATCTGGCCCCTGAGGACCAACACAAGGATGTTCCATAGTTGCGTCCTTTTGCGAAGAGGCATTGCCTCTGCTTTTATTCCATAGTTTTTGAGAACGCCTACCCATCGCCTCAATCGAGAGCACTGCCATTGGTTCGACTTTGGTTTCGTTGTCTGCCACGACGAGCATGAGGAAAGAAGGCTTTTGTTGTTGTATGACAAGATACTCTTCGGGTCAAAACACCTTACGGAATACCATCGAGGCCTCGGAGCCTCGACCTTCGACCAATGGATCGATATAAAAGCTCCAACCTGCAGTTTCGACAAATTCTGGGAGGCGTGGGGAAAGGGCGGCTGACGGCCACATTCGAAAGATACTCACGAGACTTGACAACCAAAGCCATACCTCCGAGCTTCCTTCATTACACTAAAGCGGGCCAGGAGGCCCGTTTGCAGGTACTCCTCGAGGCAGAGACGCCCCGTCCGTCCGTCCGTCTGACAACTACGCTACTTTCTTGCTATGGAAGATAATTCTGTGGAATCTGCAGTGCCTTAGATTGCCTCAGCGGCGCAGGATTATGGATTCTGTGAGATCTTGAACACGAGAACCACCATGGATCTCAGGAAAATCCCGTGAAAGCAGCCTCGATCTTGTCACAGGCGCGGATGTACTGGGCTACGCTGAGGGGAAGTGTCGACCAGGAATCGACGTCGCCGGCATCGGTCTTCTTCTTGAACTCAGCGAGGCGTTGGGGGAGATCATCTGCTGAAGGACGAGTGCGCTCAGTAGACGCGGGAGGCGTGATCAACTTCAACTTCAGCTCTGTTGGCGTGACCTTTCGGGGGGACGTGGAGGACTTGGTAGAGGCCGCGGGAAGAGAGCTTCGAGATGGCGATAGGTCGGGAGACGCTTCACGATTAGCTTCCATGACTGGATAGGGAAGACATCGAGCCGCGCTGTGTGTCAAGTCAGAGGTTGTTGAGTAAGTGAGCTTGTTGTTTTGAATGACGCGACTTTGGTTTCGGTTAGGAATAAGCCTTATCTTATCTTATCAGCATGCACCGCCACTACACCCAATTCATCACGCACCAGCCACTAATCCATACCGTCAATTGCGCATCAAGATTTTTCTTTCTGGAGCGTCTGTTGGATTTTTTTCTGCATTGATACTCTGTCGCCTCATTCAGGTGCGCCAAATAAAGTGGCTGTCAGAGCGCGCTGCCGCATCAGGAACAAAGGAGCGTCCGCCAATTAAATCACGTCAGAGTAAAAATGAAGCTAGACGTAATATCAGAGTATAGCAATCTAATAGTATACTTCGACCAGTTTGAAAGTAATCAACTGCTCAAGTCTTTATTACAAGTAGTCTGAGTTCAAGGACTTTAGATCACACGCTGAGGTTAGCTATAGTTTCCCAACATGGTTGATCTTGGCCACGGAGTCACGAGACTTTGAACAAGAACCATGTTCAGCAAATTCTGAGCAATACGGTATATCTTCGTCTATAACTTAAGAGGTAAGGTAGACTCGGGAAATGCTCGATACTTAATGGTTGGGCTGTCAGGTCAAAGTATGAAGTTTGTAAACAGGCTGCAAGCGCGAGGGTAGTCTACACGTTAGTCCGCTACGTAAGTCGATGCAGCAAGGGCCAGAACTCAACGCAATTATCGTGTAGCAGTGGCCTAGAGCTGAACTAAAACTGACACCTCATATTTTGTGATTCACAGCTGTCAACACTTCTGGCATGGAGTTGTTTTCCCAGTCAAGCGACGACGGGCCGAAGATCTCGGAGGCGGCTCCCGATAAGTGGGGCTTACCCGGAACCATTATCTCAGCTGTCCGTCAATACAAATACAAGATAAAATCAGAGCATAAAGTAAGAACAGTAGTATAGAATATGGTAGATCTTGGAAGATATTGATTGAAACGGAACGTAAATGACATGACACTTTTGAGAAGTTATAAGTCCATGAATATGGCCCGCGAAAGAGATCTCCCGTTCAAAGCGCAAGATCAGTATGTGAAATTAGAGTAAGCTTTAACTTTAACACAGACAAAGATTACTGGCTACAGTTTGTAATTTAAATAGCTTTTCTATTTTATATTTGACCTACTGCTCGTGCTTTTAACATTGGCTTTTCTGAACAGTGCACCTCAACCTAAGACAGGTAAGCTTGCCCTCAATTAACTGGGACGTCTGTGGCTGATTTACTGCCACTGATGAAAGATCAAGGGGCTTGCGGCTTTATCACAGACATTTGATGTACAGGATAACTCTATGAGCCGCTGTTTTCACGATCCACCTTCTCTGAGTCAAGTCAATCAGGTCGACGTGTATTTAAGCCGGCTTCGCTGCAAAGAAAGCTCATCTTCGAAGTATATCTCGACAGACCACTGCGAATAGATATCATTTTCTGCCTTGAAAAGATAATGCGCCAAAGGTCCTCCAGAAACTCTGACCCGTAAGACAGAAACACGATAACCTAAACAATTGTTTCAAAGGTACTACTGAGGCTTGATGCATACTTACTAATACACAGCATATGACTTGTCCTTGAATAAGGTGTCGGGTACACTGGAGATAAGGGCATAGTAGTTCTCACAAAAGGAATATAGGTCACACTTTTGGTCAGATAGGTACATACGACCAAAGGTAGTTGAGAACACGGGATCCCGTCCGCTCTCCCATAGTTAAGCCACTAACCGGCGGATTAGTAGTTGGGTCGGTGACGACCAGCGAATCCCCGCTGTTGTATGTTTTTTTTGTCTATATTATCTTTTGCAATTGTCAGGGTGGTTTGGCAGACACATGACAGTTACTTGAGTTGCACTATTTGCCTGGCCCGAGACTTCCCCAACTTGACACATAACGATGACTATGGGGGATTAGTAGAGTAAATGTTTACTTTTACAGCTACTAAATTTGCGAGTCCCATCAATATGGTCAGGCTGCAGGTCTAATTGACTCAATACAAAACAAGACAAAATGCAGTAAAACAAGAAAGAACGCAGTAAAACAAAACAGGTATTTCCCAGAGCAATCTTTCCTGGTTGCCAGAACAAGTGGCTTGCATATTTCCCATCACCCTGTAGGATGGCCAAATTCTCCACCCCCCCAACATATTCAAGACGTCGCAATCCTATGCATCTCAAGCATATAAATTCACCCCATATTTGGTCCTCGCCGTGTCGCAGATGTTATCCAAGTGAATGATTTCATCCAAGTCCCGTTGGTGAGCTTGCACAGCCTCGTCAAAACTCTTCAAAACCCCTGGCATAAGTCTTATTTTATATATCTGCATCATTGTACCTAGATGTTTGTCAGAATTAACAATTTGCTGCAACCGCTTGCGGTGAGCTTTGGACGATTCCACAAAGTCACTTCTGATGTCGTCGAGAACTGATTGATGGGCTGGAAGGCCGGGGAAGTTTTCCAATTTGGCAAGGTGAACTCCCATAGACATGCGATAGTCAGTTATGACATCGTCGATCATACCACGATGGGTCCCCTTAAGGTCGGCAATAGCATGCATCTTCTCAAGGTGAACCTGAATATCTTCTTCAAAGTCATCAATGATGCCTTCCATTATTCCTTCAAACTGTTGCATAATAAGCCTTGCAAACCATTGGTGGGATTCTCTTGTCGATTCAAGAAGGTGTTGGTGATCGGGGGCAGTACCCCATTAATTATCCAACAATGACATATCCGCTCTGAAGTTCGGGACCCCATTGACGTGATCTGTGACCGACCTACTAAAGCGACCATGGCCACGTGCTTTGATGCTAGCGAGGGTAGCACCATGAAAGCGTGAAAGCAAGTAACGACAAAAGGAATGATAGCCAGTGATGACGGAGTCGAAAAGGAAGAGAACACATACGGTACCGCCAACGCCGCCAACGAGGAAAAGGCTGAAAGCACTGATGATAATGATGGCCTCGCCTAATGATGGGGGGGGGGCTGGCATGACATTCTTGCTATATCGCGATTCGTAGATAAAAGTAGATTGCAGTAGGATGTAAAATTTCAACGTTTGGAAGTAGTTGATGTTTGTGGAGTAGTGTTGTTTGTGTGAGTTGATAATGTTTGCTGAGTTGTCAAGAAGAGCTGTAGGCTGGCGCACCTAAATACTTTTCAGCAGACATTTATCGAGCAGTGGTGACTACCTGCGGATACGGAATTTTGTTCTGTTCAGTAGTTCATTGGATTGAACAACTGGATATCTTTGCCATGTCCTTTGGTTTCATTGCTGAACAAAGGAACGAACAATCTATTTATACTTTTTTATCCAATCACAATATATCTGTGGCAACGTTTCATTGCTGGTCCCGAAAATCCAGTCTCCAATGCTGACCTCGATGGTTGATCGGGCTGAGAAGTTAGGGATACAGTTCTTTGTGCGCTGATATTAGGTATCTATTTTTGGGGAACTGATTTCTTTCAGACGGTCCGTTGCTGCTGCATGTTCACCCCGCATTGATGTCTTTGTTCTTCTTTAAAGAGGTTGTATAGGCGACTCGTTGTCTTTGTTTCTTCTTTGCCTCGACGTCTTTGCTCATTATAGGGGTAGCTCAGGTCTGTAATCTCGACCTTTGGCTGCTCGGAAGAGGGGAAGAATTGGCTGTCTCTTCCCACTTGATGGCGTTGTACATGTCAGATACCGAACGCGAGAACGGCCTTGGCTGGGACAAGATAATGCTTGCTCTCTGGAGCCGAGTAGTTATTTATCTTACCTGTCAAGGATGGACCTTTTAGTCGAGGTACCTGAATTAACTTGCTCCAAATATCACCAGAAAATAAAGCACTTACTATGCGCGCAATTTATGCTCAATTAGTCTCTGGTTAATTCACATCGAGACTGCTCGAGTTCTTTGTTCGGCTAGACCTTGCAAATCTTCGCTTCTTGGAAGAGGCTATACCTAAAGGAGCTGGGGTTTTGTCTGCCCCGGACCAATCCTAGGCAGGGAAAGGTTCGCTTATCGGGCTGGACTATGTCTAATATGGAAGCTGCTCGTTGATCCAATCAATCGAGTCAGCTTGTCAGCTTTTGATTCTGTGTCTCGCATTTCCCTTCACGTCGCATTGTCCATTCATCCTCGCATCACCACCACAATGACCTCTCCAACGAATGATTCGCAAAGCGATGCGCCCATCCACTGACAACGCAGCCTGACTTTCCTCACTCTTATTACCTCAAACCCGCAGGACAAATCTGAAAGTCCAAACGTCGTCTCCTCCCTCACTGTGCAACTCCATCAGGCGTAGAATGCCGGTGCGTGTACGTGGTTTCCAGGCGAGTTCCGGTATCAACAACGCGATGCATGCAGCGATACCGTGAAACGTTGAAAAGTGCTTTCGCATACCCAACTCGTGGCTGAAAATTCCGCCGTCGACACTTTGCCAACCTGGTGGTTCGCTTCGAGGATCCCTTGAGGGCGACCCGCCTCGATTGACGAGGGAACCTTTAACGATTGCGGTGGATCGACTTCGTGGATAGATTTTTGAGGCATCGGAAGCCCTGCCTGATGTTCAGAACGACCAGTATGCCGCTTCGTAACAGCAATCCTTGGCTCTGGCTTAACCTTCGTTCGACTCTGGATTCTTCGATGCTGTTGCGACCGGAGACAATGGTGACAGCCTCGCTGATCACGGTGATCTTACTGTAGATACAGACTCGGTAGATCGTGACGTTGCAGCCCATGATCAAGATACCCACTGACTGGACGAAGTCGTCATTGGTCATGGACAACCCCGACTCCCAGAGCCAGTCACTATCGACATGTTCCCTTCTCCCCATGATGCTTCTTCGATTCATGGCCCAGTTCACTCCATGGCCTCAAAGGTTCTACACCAAATGCAACACCCAGAGGGTCTCATCGATAATGTTCTTCAGCCATCAGTAGCTCCTCATCTTTGCCTTCGACCGACACGGTCAATCCCTGGACACTCTGGTCTACCTTACTGATGCCCTCTGGTTCATGATGCACACACCTTTGATCCCACGGTTTCTCCAAACTCAGGATGATATCGACAAGATAGATGCATGTTAATCCCGAGTCTCGCCCATATCACCCGGCCAAGATCACATCCGGATCAAGGTCTACGATTCTCTTCCAACAGCTGAGCGTATTCGGAGTATTCCTGCCTGCTTGGAAGAATAGCTTTCTACCACCCTAGATTCGGCCGAGACAGTGTCTTTTGAGGTGGGTTTGTTAATTGATGAGTCTGCACTAGTGACACATGACAGGATTGTGCCTGTCAACGCGATGCTGTGAGCTATCGTATTTTCGTGGTTCTGTTCCTGCAGACTTCTCGGTGGTCAGCCTCTGACTCCTGCGGTTGATAGATGGATAGAGAGGATGAGACTTTGCGCTTAATTAGGGGTGTCAATAATTTACCTGGTCTGAACCAGATTGAAATCAGTACTATCCGACATTCAACATTTGTTGCTTCAAGACGATTCGAGCGGCATTGATCTACCTGAGATATCTCCTTAGCTCAAAACCAAAGTAAACTGCTCTGGCATCACTGATAACGACAAACCTCGCAACGCCAGGCCGTCGCCTACACCGAGTGCATGTGCGATGGCCACCGACCTTGTCCTCGCGAACCCCGACCCAGAAGTTGCGTCCGACTGTTCGTCAAGTCCTGGCCAGATCCAAGCCGCTGCCTCACCCTCAGACTTGAGGCGCAACCCCTCGATAATTAGGCAAAGCCGCACTGAAGGAGTCATAAGTTGAACGTAGCGAGAAGGTGAACCTTTTGTCTTTGCCTTTCTTTGGTGAGGCCAACGTCGGCGCTAACGATTTAGCGTCTAGCATGCCGTTGGCTAGTTAGGCCAAGTCGGCGCGCGATTAGCTAGCCAAAAATAAGCTTTAGTGGAAGGCCCCTATAACTCACTAGAGAAAAAGGCTGCACCTTGAGAAATCGAAGCTATTTATAATACACACACGCACACATAGTTATAAAATATCCCCTCTGTAAAGATTGAAGGAATCCCCTATAAGGCCTCGAAGGAAGACTAAGGGAAAGGCGTAGGCAAGCAGGAGGCTTTGCTTTCGCCTTTGATGGCAGCACTGTCAGCAACAGGATCTTGTATGTTACGATCATCGACACTAAGCATCGAAACATTGATTCCACCGATATCGGGAGCCGACAATATCCTATCCATCGCCAAGTGAACTTCAGACCAAGCCCAAAACGCACTTGAATGCGGCAGCCCAGTCGAACAAACCGGTTCAAAATGCCTTCGCCTTGACTAAATGGACCAGCCAAACTCCAGTAACAACTCCGCCAGATGAACTGTTTCACAGCGCTGTCCAAGGCGCCAGGTCTAATGTACATGCTTTTCTGGGGCAGCATCGTTTCAGGACCCAACAGCCGGTAGCTCATTTGGTGCCTAATGTTAATTCAGCTAATCGGGAAATTGAGCGCTGTGAGGTTGACGTTGAGAAGCGGAGATCTGAATTGGGTGGAGTTAAGGCGGCCAAGGAGATGCAGCTGGACACCTTACAGCAGTTACATTCTGTGATGGGAAAATCTTGGAACAAATAGATGCAGGGATGGATGTTGTTTATTAATTAAACTTTGCAAAAGCCAATGCAGCAAATGCCGGGTCGACTGATTCTTGTGTACTCTACTAACAATGCGTTGCCGTATTGGTCGCTCCCTCGTCGTACTACTTTTCTCCCCGACCTCCCAGGAGTCTCGATGCCGACGACACTTGAAGTCCTAGGCACAAACGAAACTCTACATTTCGAAAGGCTACACCAAGACCTTCCTCTGACCCAGATACGCAACCAATCGCATCCTCTTCCACAACACCAAACCACATAAGGTTCCGTCCGTCATGAAGTATAGCCAATAAGCAGATATGGGAGAGACAAAAGAGGCAATATGTCCCACAAGCTACGCATTAGCCTTGAATCGCAGCGTTACAGTTGCCTGTCATTGGTTCGCAGCTCTTTAGCCTGCAGAATGATGGGGCCAAGACCCAGTCGCGGTGCGGATTGGGCCGCCTGTGTCGACAAAAACCTGGCTCCTGCAAGAGTCTCTGAGGTGTAGTTTCAAGCGCCTTACCAAGCATGTAGTCAATGGCTACTGTTTGCTCTCTGGTGGAGATCTTTCTGATAAAGATTCTTCTTAGCGTAAAGTTCTCACATGATAAAAACAAAGGCTGAGATTGAGAGACTGCTAGGCGGAATCATTAGCTCGGGAAGCAGTTCTTTGACCAAACGCAGCGCTCCATGTTTTATCGGGACCGGAACAAACAGGCGCATTGTGGCGACTGGAGTGATAAAGACATTTCTTCATGCATGGACCACTTCGCCCTGCTTTTTCGGATACATCGCTCAGGTTTGCCGAACAGCACCACCAATCTTTTAGTAGAGAATACCGGATCCTCATTGATAAGATTGACATTCAACACAACTCTATCCTGGTACTCAGTACAGCATTCACGATTGAACAAAGACAGGAAGAACGCGACAATGTTCCTGGCACACTGGGGTCAGTGGACAAAGAAATGCGTATATCACGGTCTTCCAGCAACGCTGCCTTGCGCCAATATATGTTTTACTTCCATTTATACCATTACTTTTCGCACTGCTCATTGTCATGGGACTTTCACTTCAACATCTTCACTTTACCAAGCCTCACCTAAGCCGGCAACCATCACGATCCCAACCACGTTATCATGTCTGACGAATTCGACTCCAAGATATTCCCACAGCTCGACGAATGGTCGTTTGCAACTGCTGAACAACGCAAGTCTGACCCAATCGAATATCTCAAGACGTACTAACATTTGTACAGGCTATCACCATCCCGAACAGCTCGTCTGCCCTCTTCGTCTTTCTGCTCATGAAGAATTTCCGAGCCCTGCGCCTGAGAGCCCGATCAGCGAGAGCGACTTTAGGGAGAGTCATTTCATGGAGCGATCATCTAGTGAAGCTTCTTATTGTGCCATTGCCGGAATCCTCTTCACCAGCGGCCCGGGATGGCTCAACTCGCCTTCCCGCTATCATCACCCAAGCAATGCGGGACACCAGTACAAAAACGGGGAATGTGTCCCTTATGATCCAGAGGACGAACAATCTTGTCATGGAACCACTCAATCTTCATCAGACGCAATCAAGGACACCAACATCTTGAATACAATCCTCTTTCCAGTCAGCCCATCAGCTTCACTGCTATCTCCCACCTTCAACACATCGCCAGCAACAAAGGTTTCATCCGTCAACAAGCTCAAGCGTCCTGCAAGCCCTGGAGAGAGCACACAGGTTTCTCGAAAGAAGGTACGGGTACCAAGCACAGAGACCTTGCTTGCTCTCTACGAAGATGGACCTTCTCCAATTGCGCCGTTCCCTGATGAAGCAATCCTTGACTGGGACCAGTACAAGATTCGGTACAACGATGATTCTAGTATCACTTCTCTCCCTGTTGCTTCGCCATGAGTTCCTCCAGACTGGGCCAACGGTTGTTGCGATGAGCTTGTTCGATGAATGTGTTGTTACACACCAAGGACCATCCGGAGTCGATGATTTCAGGTACGAGGAGCTGTTCAAGATGAAACTGAGTTGTGAGTTGCTATTATGGGGAAACAGTATCTGGATTAGGAGGACGACGTACATATATGGCGAAGCATATCTAGATTACCTTTGGAGGACTGCTATTGGTATTAGATCGCCATTTCTAGTAGACTGAATTTGTTTTGTATTCGCTTGTTGTACATATCAGGGCAAAAAATAGAACACAGTTTATAACTGTGAAGAGATCTGAGGACGGCATCTCTATGGGACCTGAGATGACAAAAGACCGATTGACATTTCTAATGACCCCGTAGGTTAACTACTAGGCAGTACCAAAGCAGTTCTGCTGATATGCGCTCCACTGTATGCTGAATCAGAATCTTTACCTTGGTTGTTGTTGTGTCGAATCTATAAGGAGCAAACCATATCCTCCTAAAAGGCCATAATAGTAGGAGGTCCATGGTAGATGTTAAGAGGTGTTTGGGTTTGTCAATGACTCGGTTGTTTGAAGCGACAGTCACTGCGGTTAGAATGCTGAGTGTGGGAGTTTGCAGAAAATCGAAATATTATTCAGCGCGTAATAGGTATTGTAATGAACGTGTTAACTCACGACATGGTCGAGATTGAGACCTTGTATTTGATGTTGAAGAGTGACCAGCCGCATCATGGGCTGTTTCAAACATCCAAGAATTCAACCAAAATCTGGTTAGAAGCTCAGATTCATATTCTCTAGAATAGGCTAAAGGAGAAACCTACCAAGTATAGGGTGTTGGGTTCGGTGAAGTGCAACGTGGTATGCCGAAATACGGCGAGACAATCCACACAAGTTATCTGGAAGTAACTATCACGAACTTCCCGCCATCTTCAGGAAGGGTTACTCTATTCCCAACTCACCATCGAAAGTCACTCAGGGTCTGTTCAGCGAGCGTCCAAACATACTTTTCTCGGCTTCGCTCTCTCCTCCCGGCCCTTTGTCAAGCATGGTAGCCATATCCTTCGCAGATACGGCTCACTCAGGGGTTGGCGCGTCTACTCACCCAACTCTTCAACAGTCTGACGCTCTGTTTTCGATCAAAGCCTCACGTTTCGCCAGTTCATCTCTCGACGCTCAAGATCCTTCTGCTTTACAAGGCGAACTTGATCTTCACAGTACAGTCATCTTTTCGCAATCTAGTCTCGTCCAACTTGCAGATCAATCGAGCTGAAGCGCTTGCTCCCGTACTGTATTCCCTCAAAGCGTTCGGCAGCGGCGCTTTTCCGGCGCTGCTCGCATCGACATGTTTCTTGACCCCCTCACGCAGATTGGTTGCCTTGGAAATGTTGAGATGTAGGCTTCAAATCTTTCGAGTGCGATTCGTCTGTTGTAGTACTCGTTGGTGGTAGTTTAGGATTTGTTGACGTTGCCGCTTGCTCGAGATAGTGCCATGTAGAGGAAGTCCTACGATTGAACACTTTATGGGTTAATTGCAAATGTTGTATATGAAAAGTTGAAAACTCGACAAGAGTGACAGAGATACCGTGGGTTCTCCATAGACGCGACGTGCTCGTTTGAACCTCTGTGCTACACCAGCAAGACCCTTGACATTGGGAGCTACCAGCTGACCAATGGCGTGCCAATAGCACATCGTCAGCACAAAATGTTGGGCTGTGTTATGTTTCTGTCTTCAAACCCATCCCCACGACGCGACGCGAACGCCATGTCAAACCGTACCCCCAGACCGAAGCAGCTCTTCTCTCAAGCCTCCTCCGACACGCTCTGCAGCCATTCCTGCGCGGCTCGCTCCATGCCCTTTCGCCAGATTACTCGCCTTTCCATCGGAACCATGGCTGTCAGTATATCCTGTCACAAATAACGCACATTTTGTTCGCCATTCGCTCATGCTTTGTCGCAGCAGCCGGGTCTTTTCTACAGCATTGGCGATCACCCCGAGCCTAGCCTCTTCGAGCTTCGCGTCTTCGAGCATTGATCTGAGCCTTTCTCCCCGTCTACGATCCACCGCGAGAATAGCATCCGAAACCAAAACGTCAACAACACCAGCCTTGACATTCAAAGCACTGCGTCAACACCACTGCGAGTCTATGGTTGAGCTTGGCTGCTTCTGAGGTGAGATGTTCTCACAAAGGATTCCCAGTCTCGCTTACCGATACCGCGACTCGGAGAGCCTGGATACGGTCCAGACGCGGCCGACATGCCGTCAAGTCCAGTGGCACATCGCAAGGTCAAACATGCCCAAGCAAGGCGCCTTTCCAACATCCCAAATCAGTACAGGACTGGTCGTGTACGGCGTCTGCTCCGAAATACAATGATATCGACCTACCCATCATTGGTAAAACAACTATCTGCCTTCAATTGACGCCCAGCGAGGAGCCTGCGCCCCTAACATCAGTCCTCACAGAACCGCTCTCTCCGCCGCTCTCGATCCAAGATACATATCACGAGCCTGCAGCAAGGGGCCATCGCTGACTTCCCATCACCTACCACGGGGGCGAGCTCCTATGGTACGGGCGCAACATCCTCTGATGTCAACACACGCCCATTTACAATGATGCTTGCCAATCACCGTCCGGCTCAGGCAGGCGTCTTCTTTGCAACTGCGATTCTGAAAGCTCACAAATCCTCGCGCTGGCTTGTTCACCCATAGGCTCAGCGATTCTCCCTGCTTGCCCTTCCGAACCGTCATGATCCCGCCCAGGACGAAAACGAGCAGACCCCCACCGTACCCGAACCATCAAGTGCTTGACGGAGAGACCACGACGCTACCGCGTCAACCCCCGCGACAATCGCCACCGCAGTAACAATAACAACGACCGCAATAATGATGGACGCAGGGGACGAGCCCACGATTGACGAGTCGAGCGTGAGCCCGAATGGCTGTACGAACCTTTCGAGGGGCACCTCGAAGCTCGTACACAGTAATCTCTCGCTTATGCTCCATGTCCATACGAGCCGCCGACCGTCCAACCGAGACTTGGACCAGCTTAGCCTGTCCGGCCAAGATACCGGATGTACCGTCGAATCTTTCGTTATCTTTGATGTCGCTCATCCTACGACTGCAACTACATCCAGGCAAGTCTACCTCATGCTCCAGTGCTTCACTCCGCACCGCATCCTCTCCGACCGCTCCCCTCCCCAACATTTCCTCGTCCTCAGGATTTGTCAGCGCATCTCTATCGAAGCCAATTTTCGCCGACGTGGTTGCTGCCTCTCACTCTCCAGAGTCTGACCATTGGACCCCAGGAGACCGCCCATATCCCCATACAGCCACAGGATCGATGAGCGTACGGCCGGCCAATCCTCCCTGTTTCGTTGCGTCCGGCGACACCATCTACCGACACTACCAATCCAATGGCGAGCACAACCAGCGATACAATCGAGCCGGCGAGACTCTTGTTTTCCGTAAAAGTTGTCAAACACGATCGGACAGCGGCTCGAGAAGCGATGCAGCCGTGTTTCAGAAGATTGTACTCTTGGATGAGAACACTACCTATGGCGATATCGACAGGTTACTCTCCAAGAGTCGCACCGAATGGTCGTCCCGAACAGGATGAGAAGCTTACCATCTCCAGCAGAGGGTTGATGAGCCCGTTGACCTGATTCACTGCTCGCGCTCCCCGACAACATACTCGAGTGCAGCCGACACGATGTGCTGGGCCCAGAAACAGTGCAGCCTCAAGCTTCATGCTGAGTGGTGGTCTAGATTGGATACAGTGATCTCAGGAAAGCATGATTTCTTGTTGCTTTGGAACCGGGCTTCTCTTCTGCTGTCTCCCACATCTCGCAAGAGCATTCCGGATATGCCAGGTCCTCTTCCTCCCTAATACGTGCTCGAACGCAGGTCAGTATCATGATCGACAAATGTTTTTCTACACAATGCCAACTGCCTGCATCGCATCTCCTTGGCGCCAGTTCAGCACACGGCGATCCAGTCTTGCTTGTTGACATTGTGCCTACTGCTCCGTGTCGGTTTTATAATATTCACCAGATGCAATGGTGATATGAGATCTGAACCTGGAGGAACCTTAGTTTCACGTTGACGATAGTCATGACTTGCTGATGTGTCTTGTAAGAGGAACAAAAACTCTAAGTAGCAGTGTTGTGACTAAAGGAGCAGTGTTGTGACCAGAGGAGCTTTGTTTTGACTAGAGGAGCTCGGCATCTGTTGAGCCAAATGCGCTCTCAGTTTGAGGCGCCAGAAGAAACTCCGAAGCTAATGGAGAATCATTTGGGTGTTTGACCTAGATATTGACAGATCTCCCCAGCTGCGAGTTGACGCCGCCCCATCCGTCAGTACCATGACATATGGAGTTGGGGACTGTGGCCATGGCGAAACAGGACGACGGCGACTGTTCTCTGAGCGCCCGCTGCTCATGGTGCTCCATGCCCCTCAAGGCGCCAGGCCGTATAAATTGACTCTGTATTGAAGGCATGTGACATGGAGCTCCAATTGGCACTTAAAAACAACGTTTACGCAGTTCTCCTTTGACTGCTACTCGCGACATCACCCAAGTCCCGGATATCGCCTCAAAGATGCTTGGTTCCTAGTATGCTATTATTCTCCTCGAATTTTGAAGATATTCGGGAGCTTTCGGACCATCGACTGGATGCCTCAGCATTGGGGTCAACTCTTGGAAGTCAAGAAGCTAACTACCCTATAATCACCTCTTGACAGAAACGTCATGGTAGAAAAGACGTCTCGTGGAGAATAGGTTACTGCAAAAGATACGCAATATTAAACAATCATAAACGAATAGTCAATTTTAAGATGCTACATCTCAATGCGACAAAGATGCCCCGCCCTTTGAACGTGGTTTTCCAAAGCGAATTCACGCAAAAACGCTCGACCAACGCCAACGTCATCAAGCACCAGGCTATCTTGAGTTCATCATGATGATCTGATGGTTGAGTTGACCCACTAACCTTTATAAGTGTCAAATGTTATTACGATTTGCGCGATCCTTTTTACCATTGCACATCCGTCTTACGACCCCTGGAACAACTCTACAATGGTTCGGACTGCTGGTTCATGCAGGGCAACATTGCACCAACAACCCCACTCAGAACATTGCATAGACTGGACTGCATTTTATTTACGTACGTCGCTGGCAACCTTGTCGCATCTCCCGTCCGTGAGATGGGATCTGAACGCTTGGTAATCACATTACTGCTGAGAATACGAGATCAGTATGACTTGCTGGCGAGTCACATGATAAGACATATCTCAAAGCAGAATAGCGCGAGTAAAAGTCAAGGGATTAGCTAGAACGAGCATCACGCTGAATACAAGCACAATTACGGATACACCAATTTCGGTTCATCAGCAACCATCAAAACCGAGCACCTTGATCCCGGCCACTCGTTCTTACCGCAAGACTCTTGCCACGTCCTTTCTCAATAATCTGTTCTAATAGACCAATGCTCATAGACTGCACGGTTGTCTCGTACCTCTCTTCTCTTCCTCTGCCCCCAGTTTCTTTTCCTAGTGACTGACGTTTCTCGATATCTTGTTAATGTAAAATTGTCTTGTATCTAACAATCTCTCGTGTGTTTGGAGTTTTTCTTGATGTTTTCTGACCTCGCGTTCTGCATTTTCCTTCATTTCGATCGATTGTTTGAGTAACTCCTGCGCTTATCTGATTGTGACTTCCATGGAAGCCGTTGTGTTGATTGTAGGAGGTCTTGTTTGATTGTAGGAGGTCTTGCTTTTTAGTAACGGCGAGGGCTGCTTTATCTGATTTCTTTCTGGCAATGTCTACTGCTAATCTTTCCTGGGTGATGATGGGATCTAGATGTTTGAAGGTGTCGGTTTTCCCTGTAGTTCGTTTGCTATTGGAAGAGATATTGGCGGATCTCGCGTCTTGTCGATTCCTATGATGGGTTAGCCTCTCGAGTGGACTGGTACCTGGAAAGCTTACATGGGGATTTGCGCTGTCAGACTTGGCAAAGGGCGTATGGTATTAGCACCCCCCCTCAGGTTGTCTGTACTCTGTACCGCCGTTGTGATCCAGTTCTGGCACATCCACATCCATGTCCGTCCCATCTGCCTAATATGGGCCCGGTTCGCTAGGTTCGGGCCAAGATGATGCTGTGTCTCGTCTTACATGCTCGGTATAGGATGATCCTTGTTTCGCTCTGAAGGCGGTCCATTACCAGCTCTGGACCTCAATGGCCGCTTCTCCCGAGGCAACGGGGCTTGACAAGCGATGGGCGTGTTGTGTTGGTAGTGGGTTGGTGGTATGGATGGCCTAGCAGACATTCCTCGCCGCATCGTGCCCTTTTGCAACCGTCTTTCTTGGTTGGTTCTGCAAATATATGCCAAAGCATTGCTGCAATGCTTATATATTGGTTTCTTATCTCCCATTTTGTCACTCAGGTGTTGGGTCAGTTCTTGGAAAGAAACTTCAGAATAAGCCTTCGTGACTAGTTACAACGATTTGGAAAGAATCTGAGCCATGTTTTCATGGAAGGTGTCTGGTACGTGATCAGAGCCCAGAAGCTCCCAAGGCCATTTCCCACATGCCTTGTAGGCATTACGGAGATATCTACGGGGTTCTCTGACGGCTGAGTCGTAAGAACTCGGTATGGAAAGCTCCTCATCAGCCCCAGTCCAGCTCTCAGCGGGGAGGATAAGCCTGCAGCTCTACTAAATGATCTGAATCTGGACACGCGTCACAACCGTTGCAGTACTAGGTAAACTCAATCCGCCACACAACCCACTCCAATTCGACTCAGACTCTAAGGCAAACTCCATTGACGTTGAATCCGATTTAGCGAATGGCGCCGCGTTCTGTCTCTACAAGATAATCAGCAGAGTTCAGAGTTTCCCTGCAGCATAAGTCAAGATCAACCTTTGTCCTAACCCAGGTCGGATCAGAAATTTCACAGATACCATCGGCTCATGAATGAGCTTCCAACCGAGTACCGATCCATACTCGCCGGCGACCTTTCCGCTTCGGTACAGGACAAGTGTTGGCAAAACTTTTGGTATGTCTTAAACGCGCACAAGTCAGCCTGCCAACGGCACCATCAAGCCCGTCACCCTCGAGCCCATCCGCCAGCCCACAATCACAGCATCCTGAGGATCTTCGCCCTGTTCCTGACCTTCACAATGACAAGGAAGTCGTCGCCGCGACCCTTGCACCGGCCACTGGAAGACTGAAACGCTAGGGAACAAACGTGATGAACCTATTCGTCATCATTAACTATTTAACCCATGGTCGCCCATCCGACGCGACTGAGCTTGTGTACTGCACTAACGCTGAAGCAAACGAATATGTCGCTGCTGGCAATCATATATTCATTACCAAGAACCAATCTTCTATTAACTGGGGCGACAGCCGGCCGATCGACAGTATTTTTAAGAAGTGGCTCTCGCCTAGCGATAAGACATACGTGAATGCACTTATACATCAGCTCTCAAAAGGGAGAGACTTGGGGGAGAAAAGGAAGTATTCACCATGATGAAGAAGTTCATCAGCAACTCACTGCCCAAACAGCGGTGGATCCTCTGCAACATAAAAAAGCCTCTTGCCATATCCTCGCCAAGCTGGCTCAATCAACCAAACGC
This sequence comes from Fusarium sp. NFCCI 5145, assembly GCA_033439405.1. Lineage (NCBI taxonomy): Eukaryota > Fungi > Ascomycota > Sordariomycetes > Hypocreales > Nectriaceae > Fusarium > Fusarium sp. NFCCI 5145. The sequence continues at coordinate 62,888 of JAWDHB010000336.1, forward strand.
CCAATGCTTACAAGTCATCGAGGTAGAGTTGGAGAAGGGCAAGCTGGAAAATGATGCCAGAAAGGGATCCTTTTCAATGTTATACTCGGTGATGGAGGAGTTCATAGCGCTTCTCATATCGATGACTTTGGATGTGCGGCGCTTCATTTTCTACGTCAATGAACAGGTAATTTTGACAACTTCGGCAGAACGTGTCCTATGGCCTTGTATAACGCCCTGGCTGCGCGTGACGATAAGACAACAACTTGACCCAAAAGATAGAAAAGAAGTGACCGAAGCAAAATTCAAGAAACGTGTTTCAGCTTTGAAAGGTATTGTCAAGCCGCTTCTGTCGCCTCGAAAGAAAGGTGACCCAGAGACGCAATTGGTTAACGTTGGGGGATCGGACAAAGCACGAGAGATTCTTGAGACAATTAACGCAAGTTCACAGACTTGTCGTAACAGGGGGTTGACAAATCATGAGTAGGACTGGAACCATTTGGATCCAGATGAGTGACGACAGGACATGAGGCCTTCAAAAGTGAGAATTCTGAATTGGAGGATACCTTCTGCAACGCGATGACTCATGACAGTCCAAATACCAGCCGTAATGCGTTTGACCCAAGATGGATTTAGATGCTGTGCTCAATCTACCAGACAAACCACGCTCATTCGCGACAGCATATATCAGCTCTCAGTCAACCACCTCTTGTTGATCTTGCATTCCCGTGGTGACGTCAGTTGGGTCAGTCACCAAGTCGGTAACAGAAGCTTGGGTCGCCATGAATCGGGGCGCAATCGAAGAGAGACTAAAAGCCAGGCTCAGGTGGGTAACATGCCGTTTTGGAGGCAACGAACATTGACTGATGGACGCCACTGTTTGTCGGGACGTGGATGTGGGAATAATAGAGACGGTTCACGCGCTTGAGAGACTTGGGGACGAAGATCTACAAACGCGGATGCGCTTGGGGTTCGGCGACAGGCGAATTGACCATGTGTTCAGCTTGGACCGCTCTTTGCTCCTGGCTCTTGCAGCACGAGTCAAAATGACTTCCTCCTTGTTACAAAATCAAAGCACAGAAAATGGCTTGGCAGAAGGAGAGGTGATAGATGGGCATCTCGCTGTGATGCTTGCGAACTCGAAGGGCTGCTGTTGAGAAATTCGATCCAAGAGGTAGCAACGAGAGATGCGCGGAAGAGAAGGGTGGCGATTCTCCTTCATGATATAGGCTGAATTAACTTGGTTGTCGTAGGATCTTGGGGAGTGGACGATGTAGGCCATCAAGTGGCTGTAAAGTAGGGTAGAAACGGCCAAAGGCAAAATCAGGGCTCTCATCATCTTCATTCCAAACTGCTACGCCGGCAGGCAACGAAAACCACTGACGCTGCTACCAGGACTTTGAATAATCCAGCATAGCTTTCAGCCCCTTTGACTTGGAAGTTGTTGGCTCGTGTCTCATAGGTCAAGGTGTATGGCACAAGACATCCATTGGCTTGGAGAATCTGCATGAGCTGGGCGGGCGATTCAAAGTTTAGGACTCCTACAGCTGAGAAGACATGTTGGTCAATGCGACTCTCTGTTTCTGTTCCACGGCGTATCAGATTCCCATGGCTCAGACTCCTTCCCTGTAGGATCTAGCGACGCAAACCTCTCCTCTCGACGGAAGCTGCGAAACGTCTTGCGTGTGGGAGTAGCCTGCACAGATGCGCCTTGACCAAGATGCTTCCGCGCAACCATCACAAGCAAACCCCCATCTTCACAACCCTACCTACCCTCTCCTGCTCGTTTCCTCCAAGTCAGCCCATCATATCCACCACGTACAGCATCTCGACAATTCCTCCACCCATATTCATGAACATGAGGGACCCTCGTTGGCAGCATCATCGCTTTCTCGTAGCGGTTCGGGGAACACAGTAGCGGTCGAGTCTTGTCTCTTCGTTCCATGACCTATTCGTGGACTCGACTTTTGCCTCGACGGCCGGGAACTGTGAACTTCGGAGAGGAGGGGGGGATCTTCGGCCATCGAGTTGTGCATGGTTGTTGTCTTGGCCTAAGGGATTTCTGAGGGAGTTGGCTTTGGCGTTGGAGTGGCATGGTCTCTGGCTGAACGACCTAGCTGTGCTCTTGCGCCCACGAGGCACAGGCGTAGGGAAAGACCAGCATGAGAACTTGTCTGCAACTTGAATTTAGCGTCGGTCGTGAGAAACTGGCTGGGCTCAACGACCGGGCAACGTCGAGATGGTCGCGGGATGGGTGTCCAGTGAAAGTGAGATTTGGATCTTATCCAGACCCATAGTCTTCATCGGCGGAGTCATTGTTTTCTCGTAAAGGTTCGAGAAACACAACCGAGTTCGCGTGGCTGAACGGCAGGGAAGCGTGAAGTTTGAAAGAGGGCTGTCGGCTCGAAGCGTCATCAAGGCTGTAGAGTGTCAGCTGCAGCACCAATTGAGACCAGGCCTGGGACATCTGAGTAAGAAGAATACAACTTGTCTTACCCGCCCTTCCAGTACCAACCGAATTCCTCTCAAGATGGAGGCCAGTCTATCCCCACATCTGTCTTGGGCGACTTCTAACGCGCCGGCCATGACGTCGAGGAGGGTGTCCCCAGGGAGATTAGATTTGGACGCAGACCTGAGTATGTTGGCGTTTCTGGACTCGAGATAGATAAAACGGGAGCAGGTCAGGAGAAGATGATGAAGGGCGGATGTCTGGTCTCAAGCCCTACGGCAAAGAGGGACCTGTAGGAAGGTCTAGCGGAAGTATCGCCATGGGAGATCTGAGATGGATGACAAGGATCGGTCGCATGCGAATGGGACCTGAAGATGTGGCCATTCGCTTATTGGCTGCAGATCCACGAGAGGCGAGCCTGCTGGTAATGCCGTTTCAGGAGAGGAACTGATATTGTCACGACCATGGATAAAACATGGAAGACTACGGCGAGTTCTCTTCCAGCGCCCCAACTGAGGATACGGGAAGCCACTCGATGCGGACATGTGCTGAGAAGATCGCCGAACTCGACGGTGGTATCGGCATCGGCGGCACCAATGAGAGATGAGCCCGAGGCCACGAAGGGAGCCGTGAAGCCAGGCACGGTACCGAGAGGGCTTCTCTGCAGTCTTGGTCTTCACGGCGGCGATCGTCTGTTGGAGAAGGAAACCACACACCTCGATTATCTTCATACCGACTCCTGCTCATCAGTAGCGTCGGCCTCTGCGCTCAGTAGCTGATGTGATTGAGTCGCCTTTAGAGGAGGTAGGTGTGTGTAGGCTGCGATGTTGGAGGCAAAATGCTCCTCTGGACTTGGAAATCGTTTGTATGAATCTCGTACTGAAAGGCTCATGCGGGGTTGCAGCTGTTGGGGGTCAAATCTCCCTCGTGTAACGTACAGGACCATGAGGCGTGTTTCGGCGTGCAGCCACATCCAATATGCATGAGCACGACAGTGAGAACGCGACGAGGACATGGAACCTGATACAGTATTCCCGAATGCCAGAGGAACTGTCGATAACGTGAACCGACGAATGGAATCCCGATCGCTGCGGTTGAAACCGTTCGGAGAAACAGCTACTTGGGGCACAAGCCGAGCCCAACCTGACGACTTCTTGAACATGCACCAATGGCTAATTGGTGAAACCAGTCTTGCAGAACCCCGCATATTGTTCACGGTAATAGGAAATACTCCCTCAATCTCATACTTGGACACAAACAAAATCGTTCTCCCCGCCTACATAATCAAGGCCACGATGAATTCCTCTTTTTGCTTGGACAACATTCTCGGTCGGATCATAGTTGGGGACGAGCAGTATTGAGATTGGGGGGTTTCGCAGCTTCGAGTCTCTTTCATGATGTGCGCATGGCATAAGGAAACATGTTTCGTTTGCGCAGTCAAGGCCCAGAAAGGCAAGCCTGACTAGAGCCGTAGGCCTAAACTAACCAGTTCTCGAGCAGCCTTGGTCAGAAGTTGGCATGCGCGCCTCGGCATGAGCTAACAGGTGTTTTCTCCAGACATCAGGCATGATTGGTCAGCCCAAGACTGCTTCTTGTACCAAATGGCAAGACATGGCCATGCGAGAGCAATCTCTGTCAGCGGCCATAGAACCTGCAATATCGTCGTACCCATGTGCAAAGCCATATGTACCGATCAAATGCGCTGATGCCATGTAGCTCCAGCCCGTCATGAAGACTGGCGTTGAACAATTTGTACCGGATATCTCTGACCAAGCGCTTCCGTGTTCGATCCAGATTCAACTTGGAGACTTGTCGAATGACATTACCGTTTCATGCTGGCGACTAATCTCGGTAATCATAACGCCAACATCACCAAGCCCGTTCGCCAGCATGCTCTGTCTACGAGACCTGAACAATGAAAGTTGATCGTTTCCGCTGTTATCTCGTGAGAGTCTATCGTTTTCATATTTTCTTCGGTATGCTGCCTCTGTAAGAAAGAAAGCTCTTTTCCAGCAGGATGATCCCTAACTCCCCAGATCCAATTCAGCGATATATATTAGGCAGGTTGCGTAAATAACGATAGAAATGGTATGTGAACTCACTTGACGCGTCATGCCTAAGCCCATGAAAAGCAACTAATAATGAACGACCTATCTTCTCTGTTTATGAGTAGACAAATTTATGAAGCCTTGTAAGTGGCCCATCACATATCGCATACAGACCTAGAAGAGAGAATAAGACATGAATGACTAAGCGAGGCACCGCTCCAAATTCCCACGACGCAATCTCTATACACCTATGTGACACATGTCAGTGGTAGAAACATTTCTGGGTTCATTTTTCTTATATAAATTATACCACGACTGTGGTCTTGGGACTGAACGATCCCTGCAAGACATGAGTTATTCGAAGAGATATTATGCTGTGCTGGCTTGTTACTATTCCAGACTCTCACTCACTCTTCTGTGTCTTCTGTAAGGTTTGCATCCGCTAGCGTAGGTAGGCTGCAGCCTATCAAGCATTGGATTGCATCGTGCTGTTTGTTCCTGAGTGAAGGGGCATTGCATATCTCGCGCCTTTGAACTCACCGCCAACTTGTGAAGCAGGTGACTCTTGATGACAAGAATTGTCTGGCTTGGTAAGCTGGTGGGTATCGTGCTGTTTTGTTTCTGTTTGTCTCTGCGTCCGTCACTCATCTCACTCCTGTCTTTCTTTCTATCCATCTCTCCAAGTCTTCAGAGAACTACAGCATACGTGGGATCAACTTCACTTTCCACCGGCACCTAGAAAATGCCTCACATGAGAACAACGGCTCTATGTCTCTATCAGGATCAAAATATTCCTTCCCTGAGCACCCTCACACCAGCATGGTTGCTGTAACCGTAAGCTCTTCCAGCGTCATCAAACTCGTTCCCGAGCTAACTTATCACCAGTCCACTGCCTTGCACCGCCATCTCTCGGTCACATCCAAAATGGCATCACTACTTCTTCTGTCCTGGCTTTGAGCTTCCTCAGCCTTCAACAATCTACCATCAGCCAGCAAGACATTCCGATGAGACCTGTGTACCTCGGACCATCTGGCTCCCACAACCACCTAGCAGATAGAAATGGGCAGTTTGACGACGTGCTGTTCAGTCTTGCTCTATTGAAACCATCTTCAACCATCTTCAAACCACTGCAATGACTGTACTCAGCTGTCGCACTTATCAGTCGCTGAAGCCTACAACTACAAGCTCACGCGACATGATGGTCACTGTCACATTGAGGAGTCAACCATCATGCTATTCGATTGACGATCGCCCCTGACTCTCGAGGACATCTCAAAAAAGAAAAGATAAAAAAAGGCGTCTGGTCATTTGGACATGGAATCCTAGTCCAACAACTAAAATCCATGTACCACGTCTCTCCCCGACATCTTATCTCGGTCAAACAAACAACTGCTTCTCTCTCTCACTTCATTTATCCTGTATCCCATCAGCAAGAGACCTCAACCCCTCCGCAGCCTTTATCCCCTCTCCACGACCCTCCCTCCCCTATCGTCCAGACATTGAGACCCAGGCTGGCCACCTGCGTGTCCCAAGCGTCCGGACGAGAAGAGAGTAAGCGCGTCGTTGCGAGTCGGCGATGAAGAGCTGGTCAAGGCGCGTTGCTGCGTCTCTTTGCTAGTGGGAACTTTCAATCATGTATTAGCGGTCGAGCTCTGTGGTGCATTATTTTCGTCTCCCTGTCCGATCGCTGGTTTGCGGTTGTCGGCTGATGCTGACCCGCCCGCGATCTTTGAGATGGGCTGATGATCTTTTTGCTTCGTTGAGCTCGCCGCTGGTGGAGCGTCGTTGGTCTGGCCAGCCAACTGACCTCTGCCGTTGTTTTGGGGGTATTTTTAGATAGAAAAGATAGCAGAAATGCCGTCAAAATTTTACATTTTGTTAATCTCATGCTGAATTGCTGCCAAAATTTTAAAATGTGTCAGGTGGTTTCATTAAGTTACTACTGAGTTTTTGAAGCTAGTTTCTTTTCCTGGTTATATATAAACAGCAGTTATCTTCCCACACTCACTGGTCAACAGACCAGACCATTAATCCGTTTGTCAAAAACGGGCCGGGATTTCTTTCTTAACCTCTGCCACCCTTCATCGTTCCCGAAATCATGGTGAGCGGTTCGGGCGTTGACGTTCAAAGGGCTGAATGATATTTCTAGCGAGTTTGATGGTTTGAGACAAGATATGGCTAAGGATAGAGAGGCGACTCGCTTGTTTGTCGCAATGTCCAATAAACCCTATCAGCGTAATTGAGGACTAGAGATCTAGCATGCGCTTATGGGAGGGTTTATCTAGCCCACCATTGACGCTGATGTGCCGGCGGAGCCCTCGCAAAGCAACCCACGCTCCGCGGGCCAGCGCAGGCGGATAGGGTCTGGTCAAAAGGTACAGGTTGCTTATGAAGCTGAGCAGAAGCGGGCCGCGTGAAGCAGCACGGAACTGAGGGTTGCGGGGTGGTTTCTTTGAACGTCATCGTGAACTGGAGGTAGAGGTTTGTATCTCTACCGTTGTTTGCGTCGCCAGACTCAGTGGGCGTAGTATGATATGGTGATGGATTGCAATCTTTCCTGTACAGTGTATGCTTCCCCCTTGCACATTCTTTTTGTTGCGAGAAACTTGCAGCGACGCCTTGTTTACTTTGGACCCACATATCAATATTCTTTGAAACCTTTGCATATAGACAAGCTGATCTCGCAGTGGTTCCGCAGAGGTATCTGCTCGGCGAAGATACCCCGGCCACCATCTTTCTTTGGAAAGATTCCATCTACTAGCGAGCCGTTCCAGGACACTGTGTTAGCCCCCCGTGGCTAGGCAGTGTTACTATCATTTAGGTTGTGATGAGGAAGGTGAGAGAGTGCAGGCCTGTGTCTGGTCTGTACTGCAATTACAATGATGTAAAGTAACCGACATTGCTCAATTCTCAGCGACTGTTTTGCGGATTGCTACGGGTAGCTTGTTGAGACTTTTGATCTTGTCTTTGGAAGCAAAGACTTGGAACATTGCAAACTAACTGTCTCGATTAGTAGCTGTTGTCAGCATTATAGTTTCCCAAGCCAGTAAGGCTTAACAATTCAGCAGTTACTTAATATGAAACCCTTTGTTCTGTAGGTACGGCGCTCACGCTCGCTATGGTATGCTTTGTCTTATGTGCAAGGTCGCCCATCTTGCTTACTAGTCTTTGTTCTACCTGCAAGAGTTTCGCTTTATTCCTTCGCATCGCTTAACAATTAACTAATGCTTTGACGCGCAGTAGTAAACAGGTCAATTATCTAGAGAGGCAGGTGTTATAATATCTTTTATAAAGGCCGCCATACTTTCAAACAGGAAAAGCGTTTCTTACTCAAGCTCTACACCTCTCTTGAGATCAAATTTGGTACACACAAATCAGAATTTCTTACATTGCACAAAATGCCATTCTTCAACCACTAGCTTGAATCCTTCGGAGCCCCAACTCCAGAAGAGAACCTATTTGAATACTGCATTATGAAAACTCGAGGGGGAAAGCACCTTTACAAAGATGAGGTTTCTGATCGGAAACATCGACGACTGAAGACACCTTTCGGTCATCACTTGACGCGCAAACGAAAAGGCCGCAGTAAGTTGATACCAAAGTAGGCAGTCCGTCAATATGAGACTAATATACTAGAATCTCGTGAATTGTCTAACATGATTCTTTTGGAATGGAAGCTCATAGGAGTGCGCAACTGTGGCCATATTTGATGGATAGGCTGAGGATGTAGTGGAATCCGACAAGGTGGCCTACAAACGGAACTGTTGTTCGGGTTGGAGCCGCTGCTCAACATCGTCTGAGTCCTGACTCCCGATGCTGCCTGTTTGGGCTAGAGGATCGTGATCTATTGGCTTTCTGAGTCCAATGAACCCCGCTTCACAGCTCGGTAGCTCAACTTTCCGACCTGGTGATGCTGACGCGAAGTCCCAATTTCGGAAAATAAACAAGGGAGTAGACTATTTATCCTCAAAATACAACCATGGGGCCATCATATAACACCTTGAAAACTGAGTCCATATTCAATTTCACAATCTGAGAATGGAAAAATTTGTCATGCGGGCCTGGATCAATGACGTGAATGCTGCCTTGACATCATCTATTATCGCCAAGTCAACAAAACGAATAGCCTTTAAAGACATATCGAGCCCATCAAAGCGACGTCGAACATCAGGCTCTCAAAAGCATCAACATGAGGACACAGAAGACACACCAAGGCGCACTCAAGCCCTACTGCCACAGACTGGCAATGACCTCGTCTTCACCCAGGCACCAGACGACCCATTTTGTGCTTCGACTTCAGACTCATCATACGCCGCTGCCCTTGGAAGCAGCGCTGGTTCTCGATCCGCCAAAGGCTACCTAGGCCACAAACAGTGACATCACGATCAGGCAGTAGTTCACCAACAAAGAGGTTCAACAAAGCCGTGGACCTGTGCACCCTCGTTCCACCAGTCCGCTTCGCTAAATCCACCAATCTTAAACTCAGCCTCCCGGCTGATGCCAAGCGTCTTGCGAATAGACTTTTGGAAGTGGACGATAAGGAGGCCATTCTCCCCCCAGCTCTTCGCCATCATGCATCTCTGCAGAGGGTCGACATTCGTCCCCGTTCTTGGCGGGCACCAGAGTCCCCTGATCCGAGTCTTGATACGGTCGCCGCAGTCGTATTGGAACAACTCACTCGTGTACAAGACATTGTCAAGGAATCTATCGCTTCATTTGAGCTTGCCCGCTCCGAGTTCGCTTGGAACTGTCTGGTTCACACGCCCACTTGACGATTGATAACATGAATATCTTGCCGTCGAACCTGTCGCTTCAGCCCGCATCGCTCCATCCTTTCGCCCTTTGCAGACGAATGGGCATCACGTACCTCCAACGAGTGCTTCCAGTATGGGCAGCGCTTCAGAGAGAGATGAAACATCCGCAAGCAGTCAAAAGAGTCTACATGCAGCATCAGTTCATAAGATGGTTGGCTTTGCATTGGTCCTTGAACCGGACCAAGAGCTGAAAAGCACTCTACAACGTCTTTCATCCACCCGCAGTAAATACTTTCCGTATCGCACCGCCAGCCGTCACACTAACCATGCTTGGACCATGGTAGCAAATGCGGGACTATCAACAACAACATTATCAAGGCCGGTCGGTCATTCCCTATTGAGCCGCTCCACATCCACAGTCGAGACAAATGTCATCTATCGCCTTGATATATCTCAAGGTCGGGTCATATGCTGGCTTGACGCGCTCCCATTCGACTCTACCGCATTTCCTTGTCCAGACTCTTGCCATCGCAATCTCAACCGACAAAGATCATCCAAACTCGACGACTCTCGCAAACGACATCGTCCCATTTCTCCCCCAAAGTCAGGAGCAGGACACTCGAAGTCACCACCAACATTATCTGCATCATCTCAATCCGAAGTCATGCAACCGTCTACACCAAGTAAATCACCAGTGAAGAGAACAGTGCATGACGTACCCGACGATGACGAAGCACCACGAGCCAGCACCACAAGCGGAGAAGACCTCCGGCGCAACGCACCCAGTTTTCCGTCTGAGATTCAGAGCGAGACCTCGTCACGGACCAGCAAACGTTCAAAACGATCCAATCACCAACAAAGATCTTTCCCTTGTATGGACCCGAAGGACGTCGTCTGATGCGAGATTCAGTGAGCAGTATGACAAACCAAGGTGCTTCATCTGCAACACTTCGGGACATCATTCGACAGATGAAACGCGTATTTCTATAGCATGAAATCATGCCGAGGAGATGCAGATCACAAATTGAGAAGCTTCCCGAGGTGAAGTTGTTTTACGATGATGGCACCATTGGAAGCGAGGAGTTGACAGACAGAGCTCATGCCGAGGAACTGGTTCGTCGGGCGTCTCGCATTGCCGAACGGTCTGGTGATTGTGCTAGCATACTCAGCGATGAGGCAGCTTGGAATACTCTGGTGCATACACCATTATTGGAGATACTAGTCTCTGAGATGGGAGATATCCCGGGGTATGATATTTTGGATAGTGAGATACTTCCACCACTCACTCATACAGGATATTGACAAATACAGTACTACGACGAACATAGACTCGACATACCACAGATTTGGAGAGTGTTCAAGTCGTGTTGACTATAACCTCCGAATTCGTCCTAAACGCGGCCCAACTGTCAATTATGAGAACACATTGATAGCTCAACCAGAACAACAACCTCAGCAAACATTGGATACACAACAGGCAGTATAATATGCAGCACCATGCTTCAACTGGACAAGCGACAAAATACTGCAGCAGTATCCTCTAGGCGTAAGCATCGAGACTAAGCGTCACGGCGGCGATACAGCTAGAGGAGAACAACAATTGGCAATCTGGCACGCCGCTCAGTGGGAATTGCTTATAGCCCGAGCAGGCGATGCATCAGCCTCCCAACTCGGATTTCTTCCTGGCATAGTGGTCCAGGGACATTCATAGTCACTTATCATCACAACGAGAAGTCAAGCCACAACGGTAAGTTTCTTATCCAAGTTTGATGAATATCTGCCAATCTTTCCATAGAAGGTCTTACCAAGTATTGAGTTTGGAAGGACGGATTCGACCATTGGTGTATTTCGGGTTATTGCTGGGTTGCAGAATTTGAGGGCTTGGACACTGGAGATGTTTTGGCCTTGGTATAAGAGGAGTGTCCCTGAGCTCAAGAACTCAACTGTCAGCTCCCCTCCACAGACAGTGGTGATAGAGTATGTTATACATAAATGAGAAGAGAGGCCAAAACCCCATCACGATCATTCGTCTTGGCCACACAAACACGGGGATGTCAGTGCTCTTCCGCAGCAGTTCGATGGTATGAGGTATAACAGTTTGGTACGGATGTTGGAGCTTATTTGGCTTATGCAACTTTGAATATAAAGTCAAACCTGCCTGCACCGTCCACTGTCACGTCCTCGACCAAGCTCGCGCCCAAGTCTCAGCAGTCTACCCTATGACCCACCTGAACTCAATGAACGCATCTCTCGACATTTGAACTCGATCAGATTTCACCAAGTCCAAGTCGACTTCCCTGCTCAGGTTCAGGGTGGGCTGGTTTGTCTTGGTCGAATTCGTTGTCGGCTTCGGGCCATACTGCAAGCTACCGTCGAACCACTACTTGAACGTACAGATCAATCGTCATGATATCCCCGGCGTACTTGGAAAGCCTATTCCCAGACTCCTCGCCTTGATCAGAAGTCATCAGATGCCTGTTCCTTGGTCGTGAATTCTCTGACGAATGTACTCGTCGACATCGTTGGAGCCGTGGCATGAGTCTCTAACAAGGCCCCTCATGCTCGGCGGAAGGACAAATCCAGCATCGGAGAGCAAGTGAAATGAGCGGGCTGACTGTGTAGTGTAAACGCAGATGACAGTGGTAAAATCTTGGAGAGGGCACACTGAGTATTTCTAATGAGAATAAAAAACGATACTACTGGTGTTGCTTTGGCGGCGCGTAATGCGTTGATCCTACGCGAATTCGTTTCCCGACGAGCGCCAGAAATGGCATATGAATCTCGATTGCTGATTGGGTTGTCAAGTACCATTGTCAGCCGAGCCAATCAGAAAGCTAGCTGACTGTCAATCCCTCCGATTAAAATGTAAGGTCAAGGCCCCACTAGATTTCAGCGCTGCCACCCACTAAACCCAATCAATGTTTACAGGCAGCTCCAAGCGATATCTCGCAGCTGGCGAGGATGCTATCCCCAGCACTTCAGACTTGAACTGAGGTCCTGCCTATCTTGGTCAACATCGTCGACAACGGCAGAGCGGATGCTGTCGCAAAAGCTTGGCATGGCTCTAACCCTCTCAAGCTATCGCATTCTGTGCCATCGCGTATGAGTATTGGTCGGATTGATCTGTCGTGGAGTACTCCATCCCTCCCTGCCCTCACCATCCTCGTCCCCAGGCCAGTCATGCTCCGTCTCTGGATCGAACCCAATCTCACAAGGGCACTCGGAATATTCTTAGGAGCTCTCGCTGCCATTGGAGGTCCACCAAATGCTGCTGCATGGCCTATATCTGCTGCATCGTTGCCTCAATCTCTCTATTCCCAAAGTTCTCCTCTGCCAACTTGACGGCTTCTCTTTATAAAGGAGCCTGGCCTCGGTATTTCTTTTTCCTCAGACACTTCCAAAGCGGTTTCACGATCCCAGATTGCCTGCCGTTCCGTATCCGCCCACGTCTCGTCCGTCCGCCGCTTTTCCCTCAATGTTTGTAGCTGTATGTCGAATTCGCTCATCTATTACTGGTGGCCCTGTAAGCTATTCTTGAGATCCCTTTACGCTGTGGCTACGCCTTGCTCGATAAATTCAAGGTGCTTGCGTCTGTTGACCTCGGCTTTGACGGCTTGGGTATCTGGGGTTTGGCATCTCGCCGACTGTCATTTAGTCTGATTGAGTTTGTTCATGCCTCTGAGTCTGCAGCAGGGGATGTAGCTGTGCCTGCGGGTTTGGTTGCATCTCAGATCCAGGATCTGGAGTCATCTAGGACTACCCCCAGCTGTTCATGGTAGGAAAGGGTATCATGGTCGGTGACACTGGACCATGTTGTTGGTGATGCAGTTGTCGTTGCCATCGCCGCTGCTGCCAGGTTGCTCGCTTTTGAAAGCCACGTTTCTTCACGTCTTATCGCTGGGGTCCAGCTGAATGCCATGATCGACCCGCCAGTCCATGCAGCCCTCGATGGGTGTCAAATCTAATGCATCCAGCGGCAGGAATCATTATGCAACATGTTGATGTAGACCCCTTCATATAGAACTTTGGAAAATGTCTTGTGCAGCATCTTCAATTTCCTGGCCGCTGGACGTAGATCCTTCGAGAACAAAAGTTTCTGAGCAGTCGTCACACGTGCCGCCGTCGGCAAAATCGTGTCTCATAGCACGTTGGTCATGTCACTGCTGAACTCTTTCCTGCACACCAACTCTGCACTCACAGCCTCAGTCAATTTGAGCACCTAAATGTTCCATCTGCGAGCGCGCACCGAGAAACTCTAAATCATCATGGTCTACCTGAATGCGCTTTCGAGGATGAAACCAAGTGAGCCAACACCAAATAACCTCCCACTCCGATACAGGTACTGCTTCCCGGATGGAAACGCCTAGAGATTGAAGTTCGGAGACAAAAGATCCTGGTAGAGAGATCCAAAATTGCGGCGCAGCTCCTTTTAAACGTGGGCTATGTCCCGGGAGGCGATTGTCCACAACTTCTCCAAGTTCTCTCTCTCATCAGCCAACAGGTTCGAGTTGTTGAGGTAGACAGCAATCTTAGGATGGGCCTTTAGTAGAGCTATCTAGTCGTTGGTATGAAAGCCTTGGTGATACTATTAGCAGAGGATACAATAGAGAGCGGCGTTATCACGATCGTGGTTGGGACCAAGGTAATGGAAGATGTGGGCAACTTGGGCTGTTGATTCAATGGTTGCTGTGAGAAGAAGCAATCGAAGCTTGCAATGGACGCCACGCTGGCCAATCCAGATTGGACAGCGCCCATCATGTTGTTATATGACGCTGGTGCCGCCGCAATATAGATGACGATGAGAAGCAGCATGATGATTAGGGGAGCGCCGCAGCAGAAGGGTAAAACAGAGGGGTTTCACCATCTACCGCCAGATTCAGATCCGGGAGATGATTTCATTTTCAGCACCTGTACTTTGGAGAACGTGTGTTGCGCCGGGCAAGAGTTCTTCCATTGCGGGTTTGTCGAATGAATCGACCAGCTAAGATGGGCCTGGAAAGACACATATGAGCAGAGAACATGGCGGAAACGTCATGTTGGATGCGTCGGCGGAGATTATGGATACGTATGGTAGTGGGATGAGGGAGTGGAGAGATGTAGTCTTTGCGGTGGCGGTTGTGCTGATGAGGCGAGCTTCGTTGTCTCGTCTGCAGTGCCTCTGAGCTAACCGTCTGATATCCTAGACATTCTGTCTGACGTGTCTACGCAGAGGGCTTGGGATGCTTGCCACCAAAAATTGAAGTCCTTACAGAGCGCAAGTGAGTATAACCCAACTCAACTCTCATTCACAATTCAGGCTGATCGGGTTGACCATGGACCGCACTCTTCGCTGCCGCCGGGCCCTCCGCTTCTTAGCGGACAACCCATTCGCCCACAAGTGTGGAGAAGAACGAATCTTGATCAAATCCATGAACAAGGGGCTCCTCGGACTCCAGGACCTTGCAGGCTCAAGCGCAGAGTTGGGCAAGAAGCCGAGGCGCTGGAGAAACACGGTCAGTCGTCGGGGGCGGGGGCTGGTTCTGGAAAAAGCTCATCTGGCTTCTCTCGTGACTTCTTTGAGGAGATATTCCAACAAGGTGATATTGTGTGGGCGGATAAGGAGAAACGGATTATTGCGGCTCACTGGATTGTACAGCCTCCCTCTTCAATCAGCGCGGGAGAGTCTCGAGATGCACCTGTTGATTATCTTCCCAAACCATAAACTGTTCTTTATGAGTTATTGGATCCTTTTGATATAGCCACAGCACAAGCGCCTGATGATAGTGGACGAAGTGTATCAAGGTTGGCATATCCAGACAAGGTCTCCCGTAACAAGAAGTCATCGGCATCTAGACAAAATCAACCAATCCAGTATCCAGTCAGAATGAGTTTGACCACATCAACACCTCCCGTAGCCCTCCACTAGATGACGCAGGATCAGCCCCCAAAAGCAAATATCGAAAAGACCACTATCCTCTGCCCCAGCAGTCAATGTGAACCAAATTTCTTGCATTACCGAGTGCTCCCTTTTATCCACCGAGACGAGCATGAGAGCATTCGGGAAGAGTGAGACTGAAAGCGAGGGCTTTGTCACCCTCAAAAGGCACAGAGATCTTGTCGCCAAGTGTCTTGGGTTGGCTCAGGATAGTTTGGAGCAAAGGTCTTCAGCATATGATGATCATGACGATACCCATAAGGATGGAACACTGTGGCATATGTAAATCTCGAAGCCAGCGGAGTAGGAACGATCCTCGACCTGATGAATGGACCCGGCAATCTCCCAATCGAAGACCAGTGGAGGTTGAGACATACCGGAGTCCGCCTGTTAAATTGGCCTGCAAATGTGGTACGGGGAGATGGATGACTCTTTACGGTATGGGGAAAGTCGAAGTAGAGCTGAGTGGTCCGATCCGGAGCAGCCTGCCGAAGAAGTCAAGGATATGACTGGAACAAGAATCTTGGAGGATGTCGAGCCCAGTCTCCCGTGCGAGCAAAAGAAAAAAGAAATTCAAGAAACGCACCAAGTTCTCTTTGAAGGTCTGCTTTCCTAGTAATGCGCTGTTCAGTGCTGATGCTTGCAGATACGTCCTGGCCTTGCGAGGCTGGGTAAGGTAGAGTTGCGCTTCGGATGAATCGGGAGTGCCAGCGAATGCCCCTGAACTGTAAGAGACGAATGCATAGCCAAAGAAATTTGTCGTGATCGTCGTTAATGCTGCATTGATGTTAGCTGTAAACATGCATCTCGCGGAGCGGAGCGCCATTATATCATTAGTAACCGTGAGTGGGTGTTGCAGGGCTTGAAGCACAGTTGAGCTGCCGACGACGCTGCGAAAGGCGCGCCTCTGGGCGCCACCAGTAACCAATTCTCCGTCGTCTCCGGACAGTGGCGTCCCACGAAACCTCCCGTGTCTGATATTACTTCACCGGCCCCGCCGGTTCTTCTCAAGATCAAACGAGCGCTGCCAGAACTTCCCCGAAAATTTCACCAAATAAGCTTAGCAAGCTAGGAGGACGTATCAGGAAAATCTCAACAGGAGGAACACGTCTGGATGCAAGCTTGGTTTTGGTCTCTCCGGAAGCATTGAAATACCTGTAGTAGAGATGGAAAGGCGGTCGAATGCTTACTTTCCATGCCTTGGTAGTGGAAGCGGGGAGAATTTGAGGGAGGCTTCGGTGGCCGCGGCGGCTTTGGTAGTGGAGGAGATGGTCTTGGAGGAGATTTTGGTCGTGATAGCGTCGGCAGAGGCGCTCCTCTGCTGTTCTTCTGGCAGCATGCAACGCGCCAAACAGCAGCTGAATGGACATATTAGATTCATTGAATATGATCTTTCAACCAACACAAGCGACTCAATCGGAGCGATGTGAAGAAGGATGGGTAACTGGGCAGCATAGACGAGGACTTCGGCAAGCTCACCGTTTGACTTCCTGGGCTTAGACATGCTAGTTTACTTGCTCAGAAGAGCTCTTCTCTGTCAAACTTCCCTGCAAGCACATCCGTGTCCGCCAGTACCAGCGCCAATCTTGAGGATCTTGAGGTCAGGTTGCTTGTGGGAGAGACACTGCTCTGCTTTTCTCGTAGCTCGGCCTCTTCTCCCTGTGCAAGAAGACGCTAACCTAGCTGAGCATGCAACAGAGGTTTTGTTGATGGTATTCATGGACAGCATCACATAGGTCACAAAAGACTGACTGCTCTGAACGGCGCCGAGCTTAAAGCAAGCTCATGGCCTGGTCTTGACGCTTCCAAAAAAGCATTCTAGATTGACGCTTATTGCTGTAGCTGACTTGACATGCAGACAGGATAGTCGGCTGGCACTCGAGCGATTTTATAGAGAACGAGCGTCATTCAAGACAAAGGTACGTGGATTTGAACAGTTGATGGGAATAATGCTTGAATTGCTACAGTACTGAGGCGCGATACGACCGCGTTCCACCAATCTTTATGACTCGCACGCATTGGAACGTTGAGAGCAGTTACTATTCCTCATTACCCTGTAGGACCGCTTCGCATTGACAGCGCCTGATTCTGGAAGACCAAGACAGCATAACAGAAACGTCAGTGTACGGATAACGCCCGGTCTGTCTCTGGATAAGCATGGCGCCCCAAGACGCACCCAAGTCAACTTCGCTATGCCTTCACCCAATCACGCATGGGGCTTCATTCGGATTGACAAAACGAATCAATAACAGCGTAGTTGGTTGAGTTTGGAACCCGTGTGAAGAAGAGCCCAGGGTTCGATTCCCTGATTGCGCATTGAAAAGCACGTTCACGAGCAAAATCATCTCTTTGCCATTTCATATTTATTCATCATGTCATGTCGGTCTGTCATACAATGTAGCTTTCGCATGGAGACTCCCCTATGTTATCAAATCATAGACCACAACTTCCGTTATCTGGGCTATGAGCAACACTATGACATAGGAGAAGAGTTGAACACCATATAAACTAGCCTCTTCTGACCAATCCTGGACACGCTCTCGGAAAGGCGCCTTCAAGGGAGCGAAATAGACACCTCTTCCCGTTATGTCCTGGCTGGTGTTCAAGCATCCATTTGCTTCCATCAACTTCTCAAGACGCAAAGTTCTACTGGAAGTCCTGACGAACCTCTGCTTCTACTGGCCAGACGAACAGCTACCCGTCAGCCGTTGCTGGCTTCGTGCTTTGCTTGCTCACGAAGCACGTTTCAGAGCTCGCCCTTGCCTCAGATCACATATGAGGCCACCAGGGCTGTACGCGCGTGGCGGCGGTTTAGAAGAACCCGTGCACATAAAACAGCTCCTTGGCCTTATCGATTAAGCGCCGGTGGTGAATGTACACATTGGCCATTTCTTGCTGTGCGGCACTCACTTAGGGTGAGGTTGATTACACTCATCAAAGTCACCAGATATTGGTAGGGACGATACATTAGCTCTCTGAATCCTTGTTATCCAAGGCGTGGCAGGAGTCTATGGCCGTTAGAAACGCTCACGATGGCGTGAAGACCACGCAAAATCTGGTTCGCGATATTCTCCCGAGTCAGAATCACCATCTGGGATCATGAATGTTGGCGTGACTCTTGAGCCAGGCATATCGAGATAGTAGTGGTGTTTCGTTGAGGTGACTCATGGCATCCCTCTATCAAACTCTCAGAAGACTTGGCCTCGACATAGGGAGGCTTCGTCTCCAAAACGGGCTGAGAAGTTCGCGACTGCATGTCCTCGGCCATCTTGCTGGGAGGGCTTTCCAAGGTTCCAAAGCCTGTTTGGATATCCACCGTCTGTTGATGCTGTGCTTCGTTCTGGCTTGCCCCATTTTCTTCAACCTGGGACTGCATCCTGGCAACCATAGTTACTATCTCAGCTTGGCGAGGATCTTCTTGCGCAGTGGCCTCAGCATCTTCTATCATGACATCTTTGATGTCGTTTTGAGGAAAAGAATGTTCGTTCTGAAAATGGGCGGTGCACATTGTTGAAAAGTTGAATAGTACCGATGTTGAAGTGAAGCCCATTATTGATGAGCTTTTCCCACGGGAGTTGGAGCGACGCCGAGTTCATGGAAGAAACATTGAAGAATTTGCTCAAAATGGTTGCCGAGAGATACGTTCACGCCATCCCTGAAGGCGCGGTCGTCACCTCGAGAATCGCCAACCAGTATGGAAATCGGGGATGGTTTCGGGTAGGACTGTCTCGATCTTGGTCTTGTTCGGTGGGACTCAAGTCTGAAGCAGCCAAAACGGTACGAATTGGAATCTAAGCTCGTGAAGGAATCCGTACGAGACGACAATAAGCTATACTTTATATATCATGTCCGTGGGTTTGATACATGTCTGATGCAGCTGTCTAATAGACGTTGCACAGGCGAATACATAAAAGACATTGCCATATCATGCTATTGGTGACGGAGGGAGATCAATCGATTGCTATATTCATAACAATAGCAGCGCAACAAGTAGCAATGCCAGAGTCAGTACCAACAACAGAATCCAAACCTTCTCAACTGTAATGTCATTGTTCCCCACTTATAACAAGGAGACGAGGGCCTCTGCATCCCTACGAGGTTGAACAAGTAGCCTGTGATCCCTTACAGAACTACTGAACGAGGCAAACGAGAAGTCAGCTACTTCATCGGCTCCTGACGCCTCAAACCTCGATGCAACGCAAAGCCCGGTCATATAAAAAGAGAAAAAGTGAAGAAGAATCTTAGAAAAGGGAATATAGTATCATTTCTCGGTAGTTGGAACATGAGCTTCTCCTTAGGGAGGAACGTCTTCATGCAAAATCGAGATATGCCGAAGAACGTTCATACCAACGTAATTTCTATTGAAGTTGTATTGAAACCTGCGAGAGCAGACACAAGAGATGGTTGCAAGAGAAGAATGTGAGAACAGTGAACACAGCGTCATTCCTCAGTAGTTTTATCTGTACCATTGCGACTTCATATGTCGAGATCGTTGAATCACAGAATAGCCACCAGGTCAAGGATCCACGGAACCACCAGGCAGCCGCCATCGAACCGTCCACGGCTGGAGGGCTCAAAGAGGCAGGCGGCCGAGACACGGCGTCTTGATGCTATCGCTATGCCTGCAGAAGCACATAACTAGGTGGGCCGGAAAAGTACGCACCCAAAGATCCCCGAGAGAAAGACTGCATCGCGTACATGAGGAGTACAAAGCAGCCGAGCATGATCTGTGGTGTGAGGGTGGGATCAAGCTCCACGCTATACCCCATCCAAAGAAATAGAAAGGGATTGTCACGCAATGCATGTTCAAACTTGTTCAATTTCCCGGTACTGGTATGCTTCTGGCCTAGGAGGATAAGTATGGTAAGTGAATGGGGGAGACCAACTCGCGAGGAAGAATGAAAAGGCCCTGATGTCTCGGGAGATGAAGCAGCCCAAGGTCCCATCACTGTTAGGTTCGGTTCCGTGGTTGAATGACTCTCAATCAGTGATGAAGTTCCATTGACGGTTGCCTCACTGGCGATGCCGGAACGACTAGCAAAGGCTCTCCGAGATCCACGGAGGAACGATGATGACGAGACTCTTGAGTCAGCGGCCCGAGCAGCGATTGTCGCCAGTGCTATGATTCCTACTCACATGGCAGCCGACGCTTCGCTACAACAGCTGCCGAGGCCAAGCCTCAAGCCGAACTTGGAAACGATGAATCCGGCATCGAACTTGTTGGTCCTTGTCATAGTCCAATGTGTCTGTCAGACACGATTCAACCTCGAGCCATAACCAAATAACTGACGACATGCGCTCCTGCAGTTCTCGCCAAATCAGGCTTTCTCCGCGTAATCCACAACTAGTATCGAATGCACCAGGAGCAGGGATAATTTTCCGCCTCTCAAAGTCATTCATTGAAGGATTGACCAACCTCAAATTGGCGACCATATACTTGTCGGACACCAGTCAAGAGGGATTCATCGACGATGTTCCCGGTTGAAACTTTGGCCTCGAGAGTATCCCAACCATTGACCTGCACAGTCCAAGTAATTGTAGACCTCGTGCGTCTAATTCTTCTTCGTACAGTCGAGGGAGTGTTGTGTTGTACAAGACGGGCTTTGATGCTATCGAGATCCTCACGCGAGACTGAGCGAGTCGACGGGCGAGGCGCCGTTTGATCTGACGGGCTTTGACAGCAGCACAGCGACGCCAACCTGATGACAGTCGGGCTGCTGACCGGAGGTCTCGGCGACTGGAGAAGCGGCTGGCGCCTTGCGTGGAGTATCGAGGGAGGAGCGACGACAGCTGTTCTTTTGGCGGGTCGAAGTGAGCTGGTAGGGAAGATGGCGCGGTGACTTCGGTAACCATCAGATAGCGTTGAGAACAAAGTGACCACAGATATGGCTGTCAACTTGTTGAGGTCCATCCTGAAGCACCATGTTAGTTGTATACGACAAGCATTGCGGCAATTGAACCCACCACCGTGCGAAATCCGAATGCCACTCCTTGGGGATCAACCCAACGGCAGAATCGATAGCAGGTGGGAGTCGTTTATATGCTCCTTCTTCAGCCATGAGACCTTGGAAGACGTCATCCCTACGGCGGCAAGGGTTTAGTGACTAGGGACATGCCGTGGTATCAACACCACATTGGCGCCAGCTGCCTTGTTGGCCGGGATTGGAGGAAGAGATTCAACGGCCCTGATGAGCTGGGTATCGACGATATGATAGCTACTGGGGTTTGGCTCAGGAGCTTCGCTCACGGTAAGATTGGCGAGAAAGTCCATGCTCTCATCGCTCAACCATGCGTTCTCGTTCAGGCGGCCATGGGTTGATCGCCTCATCGTACCAAGGCTGACGGACGGGCGAGAAGCCGAATCGAATTGGATCAAGGATGTCCTCCGCCTTGCGCTTGAGCGAACACGGCAGGCAACCTGTCCTCCGCCTCCAGGAGTCGCAGTAGATAACTCGACTTGGTCAACATCTTAACCATGGACTGGTGACGATCCATCTCCAGGGCAGTAACCAGCGTCGTCATCCAGGAAGGATAAGCCGTCATCGTCATGGCGAAAGAGCTCAGGTGACTGAACGTCGGGGCCAGGCTCATTCTTCTGAGGAGGTTGAATGGGTGGCTAAGCCCGATTTGCTGAGGACAATGCTTCTTTGCCAACTTGGCGACGCTATCGAAAAGCGTGCCATTGACCGAAATGGTTCATGGCAGGATTGGGTTGGTCCAGCGGCAGGATATGAAACGAGTTCGTGACGGCAATCTCGCAGATGGATGCGGGGTAGAATATGTCTGGCTCCTCGGAGGTGAGATTGTTGTCGCTTGGACCCTTTGGCCATGGTGGTAGCAATGGTTTCGACTACCCCATTTCCCTCAAGGGAGGCTGTCGCAATCTCGGTGCGCGTCTGATTGTCTACCCGATGGTTCCTCTGCGATGAGCGCTGCCTACGGCGGATTTTGGATATCGACGATGGGATAGAAGGGCTTGCTCTGCCAATTCAGCGATGGGTTGTTGGCGGCCTTATCGGGGGTACGTTCGTAGTGGTGTCTGAACAAATCTGCTCAACAGAGGATCGGGCGCCGGCACGTTCTCGGGAACGTTGTGAAGGAGATGCTGGGACTGTCAAAGAATCTCAATTAGCAATCACAACACAGCGGCACATGTGCGGCATACAAAAGAGCTGGCTCCTCGCTATGGGAGGGCTGTGACGGGTTGGCCGAAGCCATCGGTCACTGTGGAATTCACACAAGGCCTTTGACGGGGTCGCGCGTGCGCGCTGGATTGGAATGAACTGGGCTGATCGGCTGGGCTGGTTGTGCGAGGGCTCTGATGATGGTGAAACTGACATGGTCGCTGACGCATGAGCTGACGGGGTTGAATGTGCGATAAGCTGATAAGACTCCTGGTGGGTCCAGGATCGCTCTCAAAAAGGAAAGGCGACGCTGTCATGTGATTTGCGCGCACAGCCACTGGGCTCAGCTTACATGCCAGCAGCCTGAAGATGATGAGAATGCTGGAGTATGGAGAGTAGAATGGGATGCGCGCATGCCATTAATTTGTCGCGTGAAAGTAGCCGACATATGGGAATTGAGTTGAGACTACTAGGTTGTTGTTGAGTATCCTTGATCTCAACCTGGCGACTTCTTTGCAGAGATGCCTTTTAGCCCTGGAGAACAGATGATGTTTCAGGATAGTCTTGGCGCATCACGGAGCTTGTGAGCGAACATGTTGTTGAGAGGCATGGACCTAAAGCCGACTGTGGCTACATGTCTCACGAGACATTACAATATAGAAAGCATGTACCAAAGTTCATTCCAAATCCTTGCCAATGAATTGAGCTTGAATTGGCTGAGATGTTCATCATTCAAAGCTGTCCCTTCAACTTGACAGGATGGAGTTTGCGATGCGCATCATGGCATCGTATCCGGCTGCGACAGGGCGCTCTTCTAGTCAATCAGACTTCAAAGTTCAAGGGGTTCCAGGAAATGATATGATCAGTGATGATTTGAGAGAGGGGAGAATACAACGGCTCACCGTCATGATCTCGACGATGAGATCCGGAGCGACGGATCGGCCCCACTTCTGATGACTCCGGCGCAAACTCCAAGTCACCCGGGCTTTCATCAGGGACTTTCATCAATTAAATTGAGCAGGATCGTCGCACCACCATGCACCGAAGATTAAAAGGAATTCAAGGAGAAAAGCTTAAACTGGACTTTTGATTACAAAAGGTGTCTTCAAATTGAAGTTGTAACTATCAATCCTATTCAATTATGAACGCCGCCCAGGGGGCTCCAGTGGGCTCCAGTGGGCTTTCAGGAGGCTAGCCCCTCCTGATGCGCGCTATCGGATCGAGATCGATCTTATTGGATGAACTATGCCTAAATAGGTAGCTATGAGGTCAGTGAGCTGCACCAGACCGAAAGTTCAAGGACTCACACTGGATAATTCATTACACAGATTTTCTCACAAGACATCAAGTATCTCTCAAGTTAATTAAAGCCTCATGCGGAATATTAAAAGATCGCAGTTAGATAATGATCTCGAAGTAGGATTACCTTGAATCGCCAACCTGCCTAGGTTCGCTTCGCTCAGATCTGGCTTCGGCCCATAATGCTCCCGATAATCGAACTCGACACGATCTCTATCTTTACCACAACTCTGAACCATGATCATTACTCTCATACCTACCACCTGAGATCTGGCTGTATATGCCGGACTTACTTTCTTAAGGTATTCTTTCTTCTTGGATTACGGGAACGGGGTTTGTGATGCATCTGTTCCCTCTGTTAACGAAATTATGTATTCCTGCAGTTCGTCTTGCTACCTATCCCTTATCACGAGTGTTGTTCTTATTCGCCATGAAAGCTGTATTCAATCCCTGACCTCAAACACGAGAGCCATTCTTTATGATAAGTGAATAATAAATGAGGTGCACCTCGGCAACTGCTGGTTGGCAAACTGAGCAGACTGAGCCTCAGTTTCCTCTCTAATCTCGTAGTATCTCCTTAGTCATTACAAAAATCTTCAATAGGTGGAAATTCGTTATCAAATTCTTGGAAACGCACCATTCTTAATTCAACTGAAGGATCTGCAACTAAGTTTCTTCATTTAAGAAAAAACGGCCGTGTTATTGCATCAGCATCCCACATCGCAGGGCCGTGATACAGTGACACTATTTGCTGCAAAGTCCACGTGGATAAGCCTCGCTTCTGAGACCAAAACGTTTCTTCCCTCTACTGCCCTGATACGTCTACTTCCGCAGCACGTCCGCTGACCTTCTCTGTTGAGTCGAGGATTGCTTTTATCTAGAAATATGTTGTTCCAGAGTAGTCTTCGCAACGTGTCCGCGCTGCGTTTACGCCGCATATCAAAGAGACCTCCCGCGCGTTACGAGACACTGTCAGCAAGACAAGCTCCTCCGTATGCCAATTTCTAACGGATCACACGCAACCACTATCAGGACCATCACGCACCTCTGAGGACACCCACCGACCCTCAAAGCTTTGCAGGTGAGGCAAGACCAATCTATTGATAGGTCTTGGTTTTGGAGGAAGCTTAGGCAACGGTAAAACTCAGTGAGTTTCCTCGGGAGATTGACATTCCAAGTCCACAAAGCTTCACAGGTCTCATCTTCCACTCCTTACAACGAAAAGATAATGCCAGTAGTTCACACCAAGAGACAGACCGTGGCTCTCGTCAGCGCGGTCCCAGCTCATCAGACCCCCAGAGAAGATATGACCAGGCTCGTCAAAAGGTCGGAGGTCGAGGTCGATAATGCAAAGGTCCTCGACAACCATGTCGGTTCGCAAGCTGCTGGAACTCATTGGACCGAGCATCCTTGGACGACTGACAATTTTGAGTCACTATCGCCAGCGTTTGACGCTCAACGCCGAGAAATGAATGAATCGGCCAACTTTTGCGAGATTTACCCCCTCAACGTTCTTTCATGTAGCAACTAAGACGATGGCGTCAGTAGCACGCATAAAGACGAAAAGACAGAGGCCACGTTACGTGTGCTTTCATCTCTAACCATCCAGGGAAACGCGTCGCATTGACTCAGACATATATGAGAAATCGTTTCGACCTTGACATGCTGGGGGGCTATGCTAAGCTCGGCCAGAGATGAACACAACACACGCTCCTCGACACGTTCGAAATGACGCAAAGATATATTTGTGATTGTTTGCTTCCAGAGGAAAATCTTGCGTGCTCGGCAACTACGTCAGATACGCCATTAACACTACCACCTCTAATGACATGACTCCTGCTGTAAGCTTTGCCAAAGAAAAGGATGCTACTTGAATTATCTTACACTGGACCAGTAGTACCAGCCCAGAGTACTAGCCAGACGATGAAGCCCTGATGGCCTGTTGCGTCAACGCATTTGACACATACCGAGTAGACCTGCTCCTTTGACCCGAGTTCGGATCTTGTTTCATCAAGCCGATACCGGCCATGGTCATATTGTCGCAACCAACACCAGTTTTGGAGTTAGAGGCCAGGCAGTTGTCCATCACGTTCTCGCAGATCTTGTCAAGCTTCTGCTCGGCAATGATGCCTTGTCGAACGAGGGAGAGCCGAAGTCTTTAGATGAGACCTTGAAGGCTAAAGCTGGGAATTCTCGAATGAGACATCCTTTGGTGCTGTGCTGCCGGCTGCATCACCGTCGACGTTGAGCTTGAAAGAGTTAAAATGAAGTTCTGAGGAAAGGCAAAAGCCTCATTGCAAAGAACTGGATCTAGACCTGTAAATCCGATGAGAGGGTCTGTGTTCCTGGATAGTTATAGTAGGATAGAACCTTCCTGGAAGTTCTGATGAAACTTTGGATAGAAGCAGCAGAAATTCGACATATCGGCCAGCAGAACGCTCCTTATAAACGCCCTTGCCATCAGAACCTAGAATGTCCACGTGCTATCCTCTGGCTCGCTTCTCAAACTTCTGGAGGGCAATCCTCTCGGGGTTCCGATGCCGTGCCTTGTCCCGGCGTGTAGAGCTTGGCGTGAGTTCGGGGGTCTTGCGGTTGATGCTTGCGTGAAAGATGGCGAGTGCTGATGACTGCTTGTTTCGATGGTTATGAGTTTGGTAGATTCGATTTAGTATGGCGAAAGAGAGTTGGCACGACTCGGATGCCTCTGAGAAGGTCATGACTGACACCAAATCTCTTCGTAAACAAATGCTTAAATGGTGATTTCCACGCCCTACGAACAAGGGGACTGATGGCTCTATTTGAGAAGGGAGCTACAAGCCAGGCCTTTTAAGGCCCACTTGGCTGATAGCAATTGAACCTTTCGGTTCGCCTTGGCCGACACAGTTTGCCTACAGACTTCCTTACCGAAGGCTCTCATCTTGGGATCTCCCGTACGTGGCCTTCGTGGCTGACTTGTAAAGTGTGAGATGGATTCCTTTGGAATGGATGACACGGAGTTTGTGCGAGTCGCTCAGCGTCGTTCTCTCTGAATTCTCTTACTAATGAGCGTGTCGCTCGATACTGTCCGACAGCAAGCTCCAAGAGTGGATTAGGTGCCCAAGCGCTTGGTGAGCGATGGGAAACTGCCTCCTTTAACAAAAAGAAAGATGCTTGCTTTAGATAAACTGCGAGAAACCCACAATGCTTCGACTGACGGTGCTTTTGAATGGGAAAAAGCTCTTCTCTGTTAGAGCTGACTGCTTCCGGAAACAGCCGCAGAACGCGGTCATTACGTTATTAGAAGAAACTGTCGCTGGTCTGAAACTTGAGGTCAATAGTGAGCCCTAGTGAGGAATGTTTCCATGGTGGGCCTGACGGATGGCAGACGATGGAGGATGTTGTATATGCTGTCAGCTTACTCAAGTCTGTCGGTACGTTGCTCGGGACTCTCCTAAATGAGCGCGAGCACGGCGACGAGGAGATATTTGAATTTATCCATCAAACTTACCAACACAGCGATAATGAGGAGGAATTCTGGATCGTGAATCAAGGCCGCGTCAGTCCTTTTTGCATCGATATGAGGCAGTAAGCGAATTATAGACTGCTAACCTTTATACGCTCACGAGTTTCAGCAAAGGCCATGACCTTATGCGCGGCGGCATCGGCCCTGAGCTATTCAAATTGGCCGATGACGGCATTCAGCCCCTAGATAAAGCCTCCTCCAGACGGTTGTTGAGAATTGCGCTCTTCATGGATTGATGATACTTGGTACCGACTGTCAGGTTGGTAGGGTGGATGGCTTTATTCCCGACTTTGGTATGTCTATCAGTGGCTGACACTTTGCAGCCCTTTTCCAATAAGAATGTATCCGGATGTTCCGAAAGCACCGATTAGTTTCTGCGCCCCAAAGCTGAGGTTACTTTATCTGACTTGAGATCCCACTTCAAGACGAGTGCATGGGATTCTTTGACTCATACTACGCGTCTCCTCTTGCGTGCTGTATCCAGAGAGCTGTCGAAACCTTTGACAAATTCGGTATGGAATAAGAGATGCTTGAAGACGGAACCAACCAAATCGAACAGAAATAGAGTCCTGTTCAGACCACGCCGGAACACCAGAGCCATGGGTTTCCTTGTGGGAGTCGATATCAACTAACTCGCTGTACAATCCACAGGAACATGGTCTGCTACACTGCAACCTGAGGTGTTCGCTGGCGACGCTCATTTGGCTGAGTCATTCTCGGAGTCATGTCGCACTAAGATAGTTTAGCAGATTTAGAAGCGTTGGAGACTGCAACAAGTGCCATACTCCCAATAGGACTGAATGTAAGGCGGTGTTTGTTGCTGAAGGATGGATCAACGGAAGTTCGACTGTCAAGGTCGAGAGAGTTAAGTAGCCACCAGGTCTTGCATGAACCATCAGGAGCGAGCACTCCCTGGTTGGTATTAACCCTTCCTAAGCAAGCGCGGGGTGCATTAGCACCCGATAAATTAATGATGCCATTTGATTCCTGATTCCCTACCCTGTAACCTACAAAGAACGCTCCACCATGGAATTACTACAATGTTGTCAAGGGTAGGCAGATATCATCAATTATTGGTTTCATCATAGCCGTAAGATAAGAGACCTCAGGGTTATGACGATTTCATCTTTCAATGAGAGATACAGGCTGTTGTGAAGGGTGTTATAATAGGTAGTATGTTTTTGCCCAGTTGTCCTTCTTTTGCATCTGGCCAACTTATTTGCTTGTCCGTCATTCGTGGGGTTCACGCCGACTTACCAAAATAGGTCAGCATCACGTGAGATTGGTCACCTTGTAATCTCACGTCCATTGTAGAAAACAAAACAAACATCACTGAACAGAACAGCATAACAAAGCAGCCGACTACACTTAAAACATCAGCATCCATTCACGCTACGACATGGCGTCAAGTTTAAATGAGCAGATAGTGGCAGTGAGACAAAGTAAAGATGCTCGCCCGTGACTGGCTCTGAAACCCCCTCGGAAGCCCTTTACCCCAACTTCTCAGGTAAAATCAATACCCCGTTGTGCCTTCGTTTGACAGCTTCAATGCCCCGCAGAGCTACCGGACTCTTGGTCTGAGGCAGCCGCTCCAATCAACCCTAGTCTTGTCGACGACGTTGGAAAAAGAGACCTCACGTGCCGAGTTACCGGCTCACAAATTCCCAATGAGACTGCTCATATTATTCCTCAAGCCCAAAGCGATTGGTGGCAAAGGAATGGTATGTTTACCTATGCAATGAATCCAGACCAAGGCTTCGGCACTAGGTGTGCTGACAATACGATACTTCTTCGCCGTGACCTGCATAAGATGTGGGACGGTCATCGTTTTGCCATCATACCCAAGGCAGGAAGATGGTATGAGCAGCTCCACGGTTGAGCTGGAATAAATGTACCATAACCTCGAGCTCCAACCTCTCTGTGGTGTGTCTCCTTACTTCTTACTTTGTCGGTTTGCTCTTGCTATTTTGTACAAAAGTCCCCTTCTCAGACAACGGTCTTCTCGAAAGCTTGTGGTCCTTGCACCCTCTGGATCTCCTCAAGTACGAGACATGTCAGCCGATGAATTTCTACGTCTTTTGAACATGACGACCCGCGCAAATAGCAGAAGCCAGAGCCCTAAAAAGAGGCAGAGGTCAATACAGGGCCAAGATGATGTTATCGAGTGCGTGTCTTCATATTCACATTCAAAGACAGACGACAATTCAGAGGAAGAGGAGATTCGTGGGCGGGCCCGCAAGAGGAGCTTCGATTCATCAGTTGTATTCGATGGTAGCTTACTCAGTGGACTTGATCCAGACGGCTCGCACGATATTGGCCTGCTACACAAAAGACAACGGCGTCTGGTAAGCCTGGGTCGCCTGAATACGCCATCACGGTCGACAAGCCCCATTGTACCATAGTACTTCAAATCTCATTCAACAGTAACAATCTGGGACTATAGCATGGCTGCCCGCGGCCTAGTAAATACGCTCTTAGTAGAGGCACGTTGATGATAAGCAAGGAGTCACCTACACGCTTCTGCTAGACCATAGTCCTACTCAACTAAGAGCCATGACGCTCAAATCTCGAGTAGGAATGACTTCTGGAGACAGGTTCATCAAGAGTCACTGGAAGTCAAAGAGCTATCAGAACAGACGTGAAATCTATTGCACCCATTTGTCCCCCAATCCAAGTTACCGTCTACAAGAAATGCAGCAGCTTCCAGTACAACGCCAAGTAGAACAATACAGAAAAGAAGGAGTATTCATAAAAGACAAGAAACCGCAACCAACACCAACCATAAACTCTCATCATTCTCCCACCAACCCGTCCAAAACCCGATGAAACCGAGGGAAGAATCGCGAAATCCGAACCATGCGATGCCGTTTGCTCCATATCTGCTTGCTTCCCAAGCCCGTCTGATATTTCACCCTGGCAAACTCGCGATGCTAGAAAGGACCTTCTATCGCCAGCTGCGGACGCTGTCTTGACACCTCAAGTTGCGCGCGAAGCCAATCCATTTTCCTGTCCAAATTCTCCTTCTCCTCTTTTCGATTGTTTATCTCTCGAACCTCTTCCGTCATCAGCTCTTTGACGCCGGGGCAGTTACACGCAAGAGGCATGGCGGCGACGCTGATGTTGGGCATGGGAACTGCGAATACGGCTAAGTTATCAGAAAGCCGCTGAAACCAAGTATCCAAAAGTCGGACAAAATCTTGAGTACATTGAGGACTCCCAATATAGTCGGAGATTGGTGGCCCAATAGGTATGTATCGCGAACAATTGTCATGGTGCCTAAAGCTCACGATATCCGCGGAGGTAACAAGGATGACGTTCGTGGGCAGCCCCACTCCCAATTCCATAGTTTCTAGACGAGGAAATAGTTCCCCGGGGCGGTTGTGGATATTGCAGTACTGGATTCTGTAGGAAACCGTGGAAAATGGATGGCTCCCCCAAGCCCAGTTTGAGACTCCCTGCAGAAGCTCGCCGACATGAAGAATATCGGCTCCAGGGTAGCAGTACCCATACGGAACAAGCCCATCACTGGTCACGATTTCTGAAGTGTCGAGGGCAAACCTCTTCATCAAAGTACCAGCGACACGTCGAGACATATAACAGACGCGAAACGCAACTGGGAGCGGCGGACGCTTTATTTTAACGTAGTTCTCATCAGAAACCCGCATTCGGCGACCCGGATGCTTGACTCGATGAACGACGGGTCCGGGGAGAGTCCATTTCCAAATCAGAAGCTGAATCTCATGAGGGAGGTGGCGAAATCGGGGAAACCTAGTTGGAGTTGCGTGGCGGGACCGGGAAATAAGGGGCATGCTGGGTTGGACGGTCAGAGATTGGGTACGTGCTGAGTTGGCTCGCGCAATACCTCGGGAGAGGGTGCAGCTCATGTTGGCTTGTCTAATAGTCTGGGAGCGGGATTGAGCTTGGGTGGTAGACACAGTAGATTGCGGGTAAGGTTGATGAGCGTGAGCTTGATGCCGGGTTCGGGAACGGATGACAGGCATGGTGGCCTTCAGGAAGCGATAAAACTTGCGATGAGGGGATCTGTAGGGCAAAGCTGATAGAGTGCTCCAATCTGAGTTTGAAAGAGGGTTGAGATGGAATGCGTAAGGATGGAAGATGGATTAGGAAAAGGATCCTCTAAGATCAAAATGAGGCGAAACTGGGATCGAGATATGATGAAAGGGAGCTACAAAGGAGGTGAAGACATATGCACGATCCTGGTGGTCCTATTCTCAACGCCCGCTTTACAAACGGCACCATGCAGGAAAGCGTGTTTCGCAAGTTGGAAGGAAGCAAACATTCAAATTACCATTTCCATTCCGGATCCTTCGGATGGATCGAACCGGCGGTGTCCTTTCTTCAGAATGGTGCATCTACTATCTTCGTGCTGGTTGTACACCGCCATAGCAACCGAACTTTCTATGTCTGCAGATCTCGCGGATGAGGCTTGCATAGGTGAGCTAAAGCATTGGACCAGCCTCTCCTCTGAAGCTGTGAGGAAGTCATCCTATAGGTTTTACAGTATCGACAAGATATCGGCAGACAATATCATCTCATCCTCACAGAACCAGCCAGTATGTTCCTACTTGAACAAAACCTTCATTGGCATGCTAACGTCTTCGCCATGGCGGCCTCCCTGACAGCATAGCTTGTCAGTAATTCTCCGACTTACACAGTCCCTGATTGCGTCCCAAGAATAGAGGAAGTAGCTGAAAAGTTGTCATTGATGTGAAAGGCCGGCCCAAGGCAGGGTACACCATTTACCCATCGATACGTCACTTTGAAGGGTTGGGAAAGGAACAAGCTGCACTCAGCCAGTACATATCATCTTCACGGGTTCCTTTATGCAACGCCAGAGCGGAAATGATATGTGGTCAGCCAGAACAAAATGCATCTCGTTCGCGAGGTAAAAGAAGCATCTAGCGGCCAACCTCAGTTGTCGCTGATTGTGTCCAACGGTGAAAGGGGCTGCAAGGGATAAGCTTGGACACTGCGTGGCCAATGAGAAGACTGTGCCTTGCAGCTTTCTTGTGGCAGATGTTGGGGAAACTGTCGTCAATTGACCCTCCCTTTTCAGCTACACGTCCAGTTTTACCAACATCTTCAGCTGCGATATCGGGTAATATTCTTAGAGCGCTGCATTCTACAATCGCTTGGGAGATTTCGGTTCACTGGCGACTGGCCAACTGTCACATGACACAGACGGTGTAATGATGCACCAGGTTGCATCAATTGGAGGATCAACACAGCATTTGTGCAAGAGAAGAAGAAGAAGGAAAACGAACAGCTGGCGACAGTACGGATGGGCTGTTTGAATTCTCATACATCTGGAACCTGCGCTGGTCAGTGGCTGCCTTGGAAATCAACAGACGGGGCGTGGCATATCCGTATCCGCGTGCTAAGCCGGCAGACGGGTATGTGTTTTGCTCAACTGGCCGGCCGCAGAGGAGTGGGGGTTGTTCCGGCCACCACGTCACTGAAGCAAAAGACAAGCGATGCCCCTGCATGGGCAAACGGCAATAGGGGAGCTGCTCTAGATGATGACTCTCTCAATCACAGACGTGTCCTGACGGCGGACACAGCGAGATGAAGTTATTGGAGACGCGACCCGTACCTTTCTTTCCCATCTTAGAACGGTTCTCTTGTATCCCATCCTTCCATCCTTCGTCTTGAACTCTGGTCTCTCAATCCTTCAAGATGGACCCTACAGACGATGAACAGAAGACACGATCCATGGGCCCAAAAGAGGACCTCCTGGGCGCCATGACTGACAATGATCGTGTCATCTCATCCCGCCACTCTACGTCACCGACAAAGAGCCTTGAGAGTGGTCATGCAAATGCCCTCCATGAACCTGCTCTCGCCAACGCCGATGAGCACT
This sequence comes from Fusarium sp. NFCCI 5145, assembly GCA_033439405.1. Taxonomy (NCBI): domain Eukaryota; kingdom Fungi; phylum Ascomycota; class Sordariomycetes; order Hypocreales; family Nectriaceae; genus Fusarium; species Fusarium sp. NFCCI 5145. Next base: position 95,838 of record JAWDHB010000336.1, read on the forward strand.
TGCAGGAGGCAGGTAATTCTACACCATCGGCATCCGAATCATCAGATCCTTGGGTAAGTCACAGTACATCCTCAGACGCAAGCGTCACTGACATCACGTAGGGATATCTACTCAATGAACTTGAAAGAAAGAAAGAGCGTCTATCAAACGACGAGCGAGCTAGAGAAGCTCAAGACTGCATTGATCACCGCGAACTCGAAATTCTTCAAACTGAAGCAGACAATGTCCTCACTCGACTAACCGACGCAAAAGGAAACTTGAACGCTTGTCGTGACAAGCTTGCTCTTGTGGCCCTAGAAATGACACAGCGTGCCCATCTTCGCACTTCTCTACTTGAGATTGTTTCCGGGCCTAATCCCGCGCAAGTCCACGTCGACTACTTGAACCGAACCGACGTTAGGCTCTCACAACTGGGACATCTCAGAGTAGCTCTTTGTGATGATCGGGCGGCGATGAAGCACGAATTCCGCCAGCTTGCTCGCCAGGTGGGGGAGATCATGACGACTTATACGGGAGTGATGGAAAGGATGCTTATGAGGGACAAAACGGTTATGGACCAACGTAAAGAGGTGTCATCGATCGACACCTTCTATACGGTCGCAACACTGGGGATTGACGGCTTTGCCGCGATTGCTGCGAGGCCCCTCGTACGAGTGTTGGGATTGGAACATTTAGTCTTTCCTCAAGACAATGCCACATGCTCTGTTGGCGGCGCTGACAGTGAGCCTGAGATGGACATGCAGTTGGACGAGTGATGAGGCAGGACAGTGAAACTTTGATTCGTTTGGATGGAACTGAAGATTGCTTTGTTTTGGGACTCAGTAGGCATGTCTTAATGTCAAGAAGAGCTTTATGTTTGGGTCGCAGGTAGTTTGTATTGCTGTATTGGACTTTTCCTTTCCGTTTAATCTCATTCTATTGTCTCGTGGGACTACCAAGAACCGATTCCGATGAAAAGGTTCCTGCGCGACATTCACTTACATGTACACTCGGGTGATTATCTGTTGTTTTGACGTCATGCTTGAGCCTGTACTGAAACGCAACTAGGCGCCGCACACGAGTCTGCCGCGGCTCCAACCCCTGCTATCCACAACAACCAGCGATAGCAATGGCGCCTCTTCACGGAACAGCTTTGCCCTCCCACCACTCTTCTGTCGATTCCCAACCGGCTCCAGTAGAAACAACCATCAGCTATCCCCGTCACTCATCAATAGCAGCCAGCACCTCGATCGCCCAGTCCAAATCCGGACCATCCGGTCCTCTAACATCTCTCCGGTCCTCTGTTGATTCAGAAGTGAACATTGGCAAATCATTGCCTTTAAATTTCCACCGCCCAGTCAATCATGCTTAGATTACATGCGAAGCCTTGCAAAAATGGTGTGGTGAGGCTATCTCGAGAGGACAGAGGCCTTGCTGAAACTATACGGAATTTACCTTTGCGGTCAGATCTCCGCGTCCCTGACCTTAAGTCTGCGCCACTGGCGAGTAATGCTTTCTGGACGGAGCATCTAGTATAGTACTGGCCCACTGCTATTCGAGTAGTTCCTGGAGAGTGTTGTGAACCAGGACGAAAGTGCTGTCGACAGATTGCAACGCATGTCGTCTCTGCTTGTTCGATATACACTTCTTGAAAAGGACCTTCTTTGTGGGAATCGTGAGCCTTCGACAAAGGTCGTGGGCTTGCGGAAAGAAGTCATGTCCAAGATTGATGTACGTATTTTGCATCCCTCATTCCTATGACTACTGACATCAAGCAGATCGGTATGTTGGATTGAGTTCCGTATGTTAAGAAGGCAGCTCTTGATTCTCCAGTAGTACATGCATGGAATGTGTATGCTCGCAACCCAATACAATGCCCTCAGCACCATACAACATGGGCAGGAAATGCTGACGGCGACCCCATATTCTGGCTTGATGAGCGTGCTATTCTTGGAACGACGTTTTTATTGAGCCAAGAGGGCCCTGATCTCAACACCGTCAAGCTTCGCAAGAACATTGGCGGGGAACCTTCCAGACCTACGAGATCAGATCGGCGAGAGATTCTGTCGTGACACAACCGTCGGTCACAAGGCGCTTGTTGAGCAGATGTGGAGGCTCATTGTTTAGCCGTTGGCCATCGTCAGCAAGGCGATTTTGCCAGCAGTACGCTTGACTGTCATCATCGACTCTCAGGATGAGTGCGAAGATGATTCAGAAGTGGAAGAGCTCCCCAGACTACTGCGAAACCTGCGCAGGTTTCATTCCTTGGATGCCAGAGCATGAGTTGTCAGCCGGCCTGTGAAAAATATCCCGAAGATCTTGGAGGTTCATACTGACGATTCAACTCCGCTGACCTTATACTATTTATCTTTTAGCGACTCCCTCCTCGACAATTAGCGATCGGGAGCCGAGTCTGCCATTGTGGAGCCAGCAAAGTTAGGGACATCTCTGCTGGAGCACAAATGGCCAAGTTCGGCTATTCTGATGCGGGCAGTGCAATTGCAATATGTCCTCACAGAAAACCATGAGAGTACGGAAAAATCTCCCTACACTCCCTTGTCGATGAAGGCGAACTTATATTAACGATCGATAACAAGCACGTCGAATCCATTGCTTTTTGACCCACCAACGACGTGTTGGCAGCCCTTTGGAGTGACAACCTACTTCTGCTATGGGGTTTGAAGACACTGGAACCTATCCAAAGCGTTACTGCAGGAGGCAGAAAGAACGCCTATGATTACTCGCTTGTCTTCTCACCATGTGGGCAAGTTGTGCTAGCAGGAGGCGGGCGTGCAATTACCGGGGGGATAAACCAGAACCCTCTTGGTTTATAGGCCTTCAACCGGCCAAAGAATGCCTAACTGTCTATACCCCGTTGATCTGAAACACCGACCTCATTGGGAGGAGGACAAACTCATGCTCATATCACCTGACGACAGACTTATCATTCACCAAACCAGACGTGAATATGAACAACGTTACTATGTTGCGGTCTACTTCAAGAGAGACATTTCAAAAGAAAGTCTGTCACTTGAGGGGATGAATGTTTACTTCACTGGTCTTCTCACTCATGGGAGATCATGTGTCCATAGGAACGTCATCGGAACGTCTTCATATAGGATATGAAGGACAGGAGCGAAGTGAAGGACCTAGTTACTGTAACCCTTCTAGTGGTCCAATTTCACCTCAGTATGGAATTTGGAATTGAAGGTAATGATCACCTCGATATTCAGCCCTGGGAAATACCTCATTTGCTTCAAGAAATGCATGTCAAGGAAAACACTCAACATCTTCTGGATGACCCGACTGACCCTCTACATTTCGACTTGAGGCAAGGATGGCTGCCGCTACCAAGCTGAGCTATCCTCTGCAGACTTATTGCCAAGAGATACTGGTCTCTTGGATGTTCTAGCAGGTTGGATCTGGCAAGGAAATGATAGAAATATTCCTCCTGCCGATTTCGATTGACATGTCGAGGGGATATGATTTCAATTTATGACTAGTCAATGGGTGTACTACCCAATCGCAGCAGCGTGTGGTGGTAGGATTATTCTTGGCCTTGAATCCGGCGACTATGCTGCCTTCGAGTTTGATGGGTCAAATATGCTTTGTGAGTCCTTTGAAAAGACCTTTTGGGTGGTCAAACAACGGCACGACATGTATGGGAATGGGTGACGAGGACGGAATCATGGTAGACTTTGGCGGTAATTCTGGGCGAGTTATCCAAGAGAACAAGGACGTTGGCGAGACGTAAATCATGAAGAATCGAGTGGCGAGTTGGTAGAAGATATATCCGAGGACGAGGGCGATGGCAAGGTAGCCGAGCCAAGGTGATATGGCACAGAGGAAGCCGAATTGCAGATGGTGTAGAGGAGTGATATTTGGGTACCGGTTGCGGACCAAGACGGGTAGTGGGCGTAGTTGTTGTTGGTTGCTGGTGGTATTGAGGATGGGGGGTTTACTGATCGATAACAATGGAGAGGCTCTCAACTCCGGCGTCATCGCTGGCCCCTCTCTTTGGTCGGAGGCAGCTGCATCACCCCACGCTCCCGGAAGCTGAAACGCATGGTTGACATTCTAGACTGTAGGAACGGTGAAAGAGTCTGAAGGTGGGTCTTTTATGGGAAGTTGACGCTGTCACCGTCAGTGCTCTCTTGCGGTCGAAGCAGTCTTAGATTCAGCCTGGAATTACAATTCAACATGTCGTCGGAGTTGGCGGCGGCACTGAAACTCCGTGTTAGCTAACAACCCAGAAGGAGGTTTTTCTGTCAAGTGTTGCTACTCTGGTTTCCCTTCTCCGTGATATTCAAACGGCATCAGTCGGTATTTACCAGATATATCCTTTGCGGATGGTTTGATTGCATAGATGATGAGCCATTCCTGTCAGTGTCCTAGGCCTGGGGGTCAGAGGCAGCTCATCTCGGAAAGGGATGGTTGTAACCTACGGTGAGGTTCTCACTTCTGCAAAATGTCTAACTGGAGGGATTTTGGGCGATGTCATCCAAGTACCCTCGTCATGCTTTGACATGTTCGCTTTTTCACAAAGAAGCCGGCAGTTTTGTTTGGGTGACAAGGTCGGTGGAGAGGGCAAGGTCATTGGCAGCAGGTGAGAAGTAGCATACTCACCACAAGGCTATTGGGTTCAATCTTGTTCATGAAATATGAGGATGAAATCCTTACTGCAGCATATCGGATTCATACGCGCTATGACAGGGACTATGGCCCTCGATATGTTGGCAGAGAGAGACTTCGGGATACTTGGACTGTGTCTACTCGGTCCCTCATATTCACACCATCGCCATGAGTATTATGATAACCACTTGCTGGAGTTTGGATATGAATAGCTTAATTTGTCAGTGGTCTTTATGGAAGCCGTAGTATCGCAACAGCTGAGCAAGAACTGGTAATGTCTAGTCTTGTCCTTTGTCACTGACGTAAACCTTATGGTTAGTTTGATAGTAGGTCCCTTGAGGACCTTTGAGCGCTATGAACTTCTATAGAATCAGAAATAACCAAGAAGCGATTCTGACGCCCGACGAGAACTTGCCAGTAGTATGTCACACGGTGCATCGACTATGGATGTGAATGGGTGAATACAATGAAGCCAGTGACGATGGCGTTGTAGATTACCAAAGTGTGGATCTGAGCACTGGAAGAGGCGACAAGGATGTTGGTTTCGACATACCAGGGACGAAGCTTCAACACTGCCTCCAGCCTTGCAAGATTTCCACCCCATCAACCTTCAATCCCTCGGCAGATCCTCGTCGATCTTCTCAACCTATCGCTCTTCCCACGGGAATGGTCCTGTATTGTTGGACCGTTTGCCCTCATCATTCCTTTGCTAGCACATTACTATGATGATGATGATGATGATTCCAAACGTGTCATTCCCATCGCTCACTTGCTGGATGAATCCATCAAAGCCACCAGCATTGGCTGAGTCCTAACCTAAATGCCCCTGTATCCCTACGTCTTGCTCCAACTACCCATAAAACAAGGTGAGCTGCCTTTTGACAGCGGAGACAGATTCGTTGGATTATGATTGAGGTTGACTATATACCAGTAACCATGAGACGGCTTTCGCCGCTATGCATTCGTTTCGTTGCGAACCGAGATGTGTGCCGTGGAGGGTCTCCTCCTTTGCTATCGTAATGGTAAACTGAAAGATGAATTCAACCCAAGTTATTCATAGTTGGAAAGGGCGGGAGCACGACAAATGGACGCATTGCAAAGAGGACCTGGATCATGGAGCTCAATTCTGTAGACGAATCGACAGATGACAGGATGCCCAGGGGTTTGCTATGAGAGTTGACGGTATTCCTTTGCTGGGATAGAAGCCAGCTTTGGGCAACACGGAAACAACAAAAGTCAAGTTTCTCTTGTCCTCGAACTGTCCAAGACCTCTCTCCTTGTTTCCGAACCTTGTCACCTTATGCTCGATCCCATCGATTAGCAAAGTTGATCACTTCTTCAAAACGTGAGTACAGGATTGACGAGGATAGAGGAGCTTCATGACAAGTCAATTCTTCTCTAAAGTAGCAATGTCTACCTACTCACCCCTCCTCGACTCTTGGAGCAATAGTAGAGCATCAGCCAAATTGACGTTGGCTAATTTCTTGAACACATGACGAGCCTCTTGTAGCTCTACCCTCGCATTATCAAGCTTCTCTTGAACAGCTGCAACTTCATCAGCACTGTGCCGTGGATCTAGGCTAGCCAAATTCTCCACAGCACGATACGTGGAAAGCAGGTCGGTCGCACGGTGCGCCTCTTCCTCAGACCGCCAAAAGGATCCGGAGGTGTCGAAGGGTTGTGCTCTGCTCAGCACCCTTTCCATCTCCATGAGCGCGGCCGGGACCAGGCCGAACACGGCTTTTCTCTCGATGAGGGGGACGAGGCGTGTAGACAGGCTCTCAATCTCATTCTCCAGCTCGGTGATGCGTTGTCGGACTTGGGGGATCTCTCGAAGAGCCCGCGCTGGAGTACGTCTGGTGGTGCTGATATCTGGCGTGGTAGCTGATTCCGGAACCTGGATCCCGACAGACTCCATGGGCATATGCGAGCTGGGAGCCACATTCTCGGTGGTGGAGGCAACTGGCCGAGGCTGTTCCCTTGGTGGATCAGGAAGCAGGTTGAGAAGCTTTTGCCTTGCTGCTGATGGGTCTAGCGACGTGGGGAAACGAAGGCTGTTGAGCAGAAAGCCTAGAAAGCATACAGCAAACACGCCACAATTGACTGAATCCGCCTGCTGAGGACAATGCTGTTGTGATCAGTCGTCAGCAAATAGAATTGAGACTCATTTGAGTGTCGGCCTACCATGCGCGCGAGGGAAAGGGTATCGCTGCCAAGCATGCGCTGAAAACAAGACTGGATACGAATCTCACGGGTTCTGCTGTGCATGCTGTCGTAGTGCTCGATATGATCTTGGTTAGGGCGCAACACAGCAAGACTCCAGTGCCGACCTTGGCTCCGGTGGTGGAGGGGAATGTATATGACCTCGTTTGACGCGCAGAAACGGGTGAAACCTGGGGGAGGCTGGTGTGACTTTTGGTTGTTTTCGATCTGGATGTATAAAGGGTTGACGACCTTTGCAGCTGGATCTTTGCTGGTGCTTGTGATGTGCTGCATCAGCAGGTCCATCACGTCGCCTGTCAGCCAGGCATCGGAATCCTGCAGCTGCTGACGAGCCAGCTGCGAAATTGATTGGTTGTCCACGAGGGCGGTCTTGAGTTGGTAATCGTCGACGGGGATGGTGTCGTTGACTATTGGTGAAGGAGAGGATGGAGGATCTTGCCAATGTCGTGACGGAGCATTCACGGTATGGCGGTGGATTGGCGAGATGGAATGGTTAGGCGGACGAGCTGAAACATCATCGGAAGACGATGCTTAGCGAGTTAGTGTGAGATGATTGTGGGAGAAGATGACGCGATGCAAGGGCGGCGTGCATACCGAGAAGAGAGACGAAACAGTCATCATCGTCACGATGAACGTCTTGCTCGGGGGAGAAAAGACTGTCGTGATGCTTGAAAGCCGGTGTATAGCGACGGCCACTCTCCACCGAAGGAGAACGTTCAACAATGCTGTACTTGGAGCGCTTGGAAGCATGCTCTTGCTCTGACTCTGACTCTGGATCGTCGTGTCCATCGCTGTCGTCCACTTCAGGAATCTGGGAGTTCCTGAGACGCAGCTTGAAGGCACGAAGAGCTGCGCCAGCCTTGTCCTTGGTGAGGACGTGTTCGCCGTATGCGAAAGCTGCATCGTGGAGCTCACCGCCTGGTTGCCAGAGGGAAGTTAGAGAAATTCGGTGCTGGACCGCTAGCCTTGTCACAGTCGTGAGCGGTGCCGTGGTACTGATTGAAATCGTCTCGGTTATACGGGGCATGTATGTTGGATGCGCCCAGTTCTGACGGCCACCCCAAGTCTTGTCAAGATATGCCATCTGCTCATCTCGTCGTTCTCCGCGGCGCAGATTGGCTTTGTGGTCACGGACCTGCTCCTGTATGCCTTTGATCTTGGGAATCTGCTTGACAAGGCCATCTAGCACAGTGAGGCGCTCAGGCGGGGGAAGCTTCTGCAGGTTGCCCTTGACGATGTCGGTGGTGGTGATGCCTTTTGCCGGATCGGGGGAGTCGTCCACAACTCTTCCGATGTAGTCTTTTACCTTTGGGAAGGTCAATCTGGTTAGTAGATTGTGGATGGGTCGCTTACTTGGGCTTTCTCAGGATCGGGAGCAGAACCACGAGGATCCGAGGCGTTGGGGGAGGGTCGACAGCGCGTGCCAGGGGCCATGATGGAGGATTCCCCATAATGAATCCTGCTCATGTGGCACTGGTGTCGATTGACCCCAAAATGTTGATGTTGATGTTGGATATGCGATGGTTGGCGGTTTGGTGGGCAAGTACTGACGAGTCGCATCAATGACGTAGGGGTTGAAATGGTGGGGCAGCACCCGTACGTCATTCCTTGCACGGCCACCACGCCACAGCTCATCAAGCACCAGCCACTTCAGCTAAGAGACCTAGCTCCAGCGCCAACATAAAAGACAGCTACCTGGAAAAGCAGTCAAGGAGAAGCCAGCATGTCGAGGCTCCATTTTGACAATCACTTCCAGTGCACTTATTTTCCTCAGCGACAGGCTCTCCGGTCGGACGAAGCGATCGAAGTAGTTCTTTTGATGATCCTGACTCTGATCCTGCTATTGAAGACCCTCCTCAGATAAACGAACGATCCCGTACTAATATCTCAACCACGGGCACTTCATATAATGATACTAGACGTCTATCGAGCTATCGCACGATTGTCGACCATCACTCACTCCCAGGCTCGCGGTCCAGCTTCCAAAGCTGGATACAATCTACAAGCCCTGCGAGATGCAGGTGGTATATCATCCTCTCAAAGACGACGACGCACTACTTGTTTCGTGCTGGAGAATCTCTCTGCCAGTCGCTTGCCAACGTCAGTGCCATGATGGGTATTTATCCCTCCCAGATCTGTCAAGACATCCAAGCTACGACTCCGGGTCGAAATCATCGCATACACGAGTTTCAGAGGAATCACGACGACACACAGGATCGCGCTGCATTGCTCGGCGAACTATCTCACATTCACAACATCAAACCGCTTTCAACAATCTGCAGCCGGGAGATGGACGGTGAAGTAGGATGGAACAATGCTGTCCACTTGGCAGTTATGCGCAATGCTTTCGGCATCAAACACACGGCTGTGGCATGGAAATATATATATGTCTATGTTTCCTCTCTTCTCGCCATGAGATTCCATTATGAACTTCGACTCCAGCTCCAACGCTAAGATCATTTTGCGATGTCTTCCTCTGTGATGCCTGACGGTCTGACGATATGATTGTCCAGGATGGTCGAATACACTATATTTGTCGACGACGAGATCCTTAACAAATCACTCCGAACCTCAACAAAGCCTAGCCGACTCCATTAACCACGTATCCTATGCTCCCCTCCGTCACCGTCTTATTCTCATTGGCATCGAAACCAAGACCATCGCACGAACCGAAGTTGAGGCGCGCGTTGAGTTGTGTATCTGGATTGCTTCATATATGAGACAGATCTGGTCAGTTAGTAGTGGCCTCTCCTTGGACCGGACAGCCAAACTGAAAGAAACACTGCTAGATATAGCTTTCCCGCTTATTTATGTCCAGTCTGATGCGTAGTCTTTGATATTCGCGCGTCCGTTCTTCAAGTTGGACAACCCGGAAGGGTTTCCATTCGAGATGATCATCTATCATAAGGTTATGATAGGAGGAGCCGCGTCTGTCTCGGGACCTACCAACTTCTGTAGTCGCTTTGGGTGGTAAGGGAATGAGGCGATAGGAGCACCGGAAACAGTAGAGGACAATTCTTGGCATCGTGACGCACGGGGAATGAACAAGTGGCCTTGTCTTAACTCTAACTGTTTATGACGCTGTGGGAGCATGCTCATTTTATGAGCCTTGGGAATTTGGAAGGGGCCGCACGCTTCAAATGCCGCCCTGCCTATGGTTGACTTTGTTCAAACAGATATAAACTCTCTTCAAACTATTGGTTCAGGGAATCGGCCAAGTCTCTGAGGTCTCTTTACCGATCCTTGCGTGGCAAGTTCGTCGCGGAAATGGTGCACAAGTAATTGTACCGCGACACGAACCCTCAATCTTCTCTCACAAGAGCACCATTCCGCTAGCTTTCTTACGAGTTCTCAACGCCACTGGGTAGTAGCAGGAGACACTCTATGTTATGGTGAGATTATACTGATCGAGTGATTATTGTAAGGAATTTTGGAGAGCGCAGAGTGCCCGGCAAGGCCTAGACCACTCTATCATCACTGCCATGCCTTGGGTCCAACTTCGGCTCAACCTTTGATCGTTCTGAGCTTGTCGTTGATCCGAAAGGCGAATACTCATCAATATTGTTGGGTTATTGTCAGACTGATCGCCTGGCACGTAGGCCAGTTTCCACCCGAGGGCAATAGGGGGATCGGAACACCAGTGAACAGACAGAACCGGAAGGGATCATTGTTTCGATTCCGAATGGCTGAGGATATGATGATGCTGATAATTGGCTCTCTCATATTAAAGAGATTGAACCAGGACCTCAGTGTCATAGCCTGATATCCAAGCCAACAGTCCAGCGAGAAACAAGGGCGAGGAGCTCCAGGTATGCTGTTGATGTGCAGATGCACTCTTGATCAGTTTTACCATTCACTTTTAATCTCTGTCGCCACGATCTATGATTTATCAATTTATTGCGGTGGCTTTGACACACAACATCCTCTCTTGCAGTATTGGGGTGACTCTTTCACACGTCAGAGAATTGTCTTGCTGTGTACGCATTTCGCCTATCATAGCAGTCTTCCGAAACTGCATTGAATAAACACCCTGTAGTCAATTTGCTACTACTATTTATGAAATTGGTTCCCTAAATGTTGATTCATGTGGAATAGCGTCAGTTGAAGATATGTTACGGACGTTGAAGACTAGCCGGAGCATTTATTATTATTCGGGCACTTTATACGGCCGGAGTCTTATCGGACACTTTCACTGACGCAACATATAAGTTGAGCTTCTTTACCCAGACCCTTACAAAGTGCATTGACTCTCTATTATAGATAGGCTTAAAAAGTAAAGTTGTTCAAGCCAAGCATTTTAATCGGTCAGCGCTATTTTCGTCCCTGCTTCCATCTGCAATACCAGGCTCCCAACACCATGAACTCTACTGCTATTGTCCGCGATGACCACGACAAGTCGCTTGGTGAGATAAATAAGGAGAAGTTTGAGTAAGTCCCCATATTCCATACCTGGTTTTCTGACTAACACCTCCTCAGCCAAGCTGCCGCCCAAGCCTTCAATATACCTTGGGTTACTCAGCTCTGCAATGGGTTATCTGAACACCTCCGAAACAACTTTGATTGGATTGGCGTTCAGTCTAAGCCAAGCGCGTCTAGAATGCGTGATTATGCCTGCGGTAACGGCGTGGCCTCGCGCGTAGCTCAGTCACTATCCCACCACAGCACATGGCTCATCTTGATAGGCATTGGCTCAACATTTCCCTGTTGTTCGAGGTATGGATATCTCATCCAAGATGGTAGAACAATATCATATGGTCGCAGAAAAGATAGGCTTCTCTCGAAAGAAGATGCGGGCCGTGCAAGGAGATCTGATGAACCCTGAAGCAACACCCTGTCCACAATCAGACACTCCAGAGTTCAATAGCTTTGATCTCATCGTCATGTGCATGGCTCTCCACCATGTTGAAGACTACGCCAGCATGGTTCAAAGACTCAGCGAGAAGCTCGGACATGGTGGTGTCTTGTTGATCGTTGACTGGGTTGCCATTTCCGAGAGTGGTTGTCCCGGAGCTCCCAAAGCCAGAGAGCTATCCAGAGGCACCATGTCATCCAGGATGGGCTGCACTAAAACGGATGTCAAGCTTGCTTTTGAGAAAGCCGGCCTGGATGGTTGACGTTGGCGGTGGACCTCTGCGAGTCTAATGCTTCAGCATCAACTCCTCAAGTACACCCTGGACCTGAACAAGTGTGTCATAGTTGGACTTTGCGCTGATGGCATTCTGACAGCTGGCAACATGTTCGCTAGCAGCTAGCCGCTCTTGCTTCGCACTGGACAGAACATCCTTGGCCACCTTCTGATCTTCCAGGTCAGATTTTCCGATGTTGAGGTGCTTGGCGAGCCATTCCACGCCGCGCAGCGTTCCCTCGTATCGGAGTGCCTGGTCTTGCGACTGGCGGCGGTTGTGTTGGTCCCGGAGCTGCTCTGATGGTGTCTGGGTCCGGGAGGGGGTCAATGGGTCCTGGTTCCTGGAGAGCTCAGATGCGACCTTGTTCTGCAGATCTGTCTTTTGAGCATCGAGACTGGCTTGGTCCGCTAGCTGTGTTCCGATAATGACGAGTTTCTCTGCTGCCTCTTGCTCCGCTGTAGACGCCCGCTCAAACCGCCTCTTTGCGGAAGCCAAGGCCTGGTCGAGCTTGGCCAGGCTGACAGACACGACCCTGTCGTTGAATGTGTGAGAGGAAGAGGCCGTCGGTTCTTCCCTTGCCTTTCCCTTTGCGAGACCCTTAAGGGCCAATATCTCTTCCGGGGACAGGCTGCGACTATCGGGTGGGCAGTGTCGGAGGAGGCTGAGGAACTCGGCCTGTTTGGCTTGGACGTCGAGCTTGTTGGGGAGAGATGCTTTGGACAGGATGGACTGCAGATATGTCGCCGTGAAGATTCCGCAGCTCCAATTGTCATTTTGTCTTGCGCATTTCTGATCGGGTTATTATTAGGAGATAAGAGGATTTGGATGAGGAGTGGGGAAGTACCTTGTGCCTGCCGGTAAGCCCGCGGTCCTGATGCCCGAACTTGTCGAGCCATTGACGGAGACGACTTTCAACTTCCCGGAATTCTTCTTTCCCATCCATCGAGTCATAGTAGTTGAAGAGAAATCCATCACTGACCAGCTCCAAAGTGCCTAGGGCCCAGTGAACTGTGACATGATGAATAGGGAAACAGAGCCAGCGACCGTCTCTAAGTTGACGGTTCTCCTGCGGAAGCTTGGGAGAGTGGTCATCATCAAAGAACCACAGCGGATGCAAGACCAGCGCACGGCCGTCAGTGACGTCGCACTTGAGTCGGATGACTTGACAGATCAAGCTGAGAACATCATCGGTGAGACGCACCTTGCCCGACAGCTGCTTGAGGATCTTGTTGGACGTCAGGCCTGTGCTTTCCTCGAGCCTCGGACGAGGAGTCCGAGATGGACTGCTCGAATCTTAGAAGCTTGAAGAAAGTTTCCGCTTGGGGGCCACCATCCCTGGGGCGAACAAGGAGGAGGAGGGGGTTGCGAGAATATGTGTGGGCTGTTTTCTACGTAGAGGTTGTTCTGTGCCTTTGTCCATGCCGGCGGGAGCGCGCGACGAGGAAGCCATGTTGGACAGGTCGTCTAGGCCAAGGCTATCTGCTGGGGGCAGAGTAAATTCGGAGTGGCTCTCGAGATGGCCGAGATCAAAGTAGTCAAATTCCTCCAACAAGGGGGACTCGGTCTGCTGAGGTGATCCTGGTGTGATGTCGGCGAAGGGATCCAATGCGGTGGTCGCCGTGACAGGGTCCTCGGGGACAGGAACAGGAAGCAATGGCAATGAGTGGCCATGTGCCGACGACAATCGAGGTGACGGTACTGGCGTGGGACTGAATGGGTCACGAGCTTGATCTCCCACCAATTCACCCAGCGCGTTTCTCCACACAATGTCTTTAATCTGTTTCCTCGCCTGGGTAGAGCCGCCGATGGTCAAATGCTTGCGCGACTCATCAGCCTTTGCAGCCTTGTTCCACAGCAACCCTCCGGGAGCCCAGAGAAGGTCGAGGCTCGCCTCCCCCAACGGCTTGACGTCGTTATAAATGTTCCAGATGTTGTCCACGACCCTCTTCGGAACAGCGGAATTGGGATACGCCTGTCGAACCTTGGCAGGCAACCAACCAGGCCAGAGATGGTTGAGATCGGATTCTCTCTTTTGAGCGCGCGCTGCGGCCTGATCGCGTTCTTTGGATTGCTGGGCTTGTTTTCCCGCGACTTTTATCTTGCCCAAGTGGGCTTTGAAGCCTTGTTTTGCGAGTTCGCGGTCGTCGGGCGGGTACGAGTCGAGAATGCTGGCGAGGTTCACTTCGGTCGGGGAGCTGGCCGATATCACGTTGTTGACTGTGCGTGCGCCCTATTATACCAGTGAAGGGTCAGTCAGCGGCGCACCCAAGGTAGGTGGGGGGGGGGGGGAGCGGAGAGAGATGCCGTACCAGGTCTTGCTGCCTCTGGGCTGTTTCTTCAGATTCTCCTCGTTCCGACATTTCATGATGGTGGGAGAGGGAGGGTTAGAGCGGCCATGGTTGGTCTGGTTGTTGCTTTGCATCTTCTCGAGCGTTTGCCGTGGTGAGATGGACGCTTTATGGGAGAGGGCATAGAGAACTGCCTAAACAATCAAGGCGTGCGGCAAGACAAACGGCGAAGAGCATGCCGGCGTCTTCGAGCATACGAGAGATATCCATCTCGCAATCATTCATGGCCATGCTTTCCACGACAAACATGTCGTTCAAACATCAACATGTCCAAGATAGAAGGATGGATGGATTGTTCAAGAGCTGGGGGGGACAAGCTCGTAGTAGTAGTGTGGCTACAAGTGGGGACTTGCCATATTTAGCGTGTTTTGTTGACTGACAGGACACCTAAGCTTATTTTATGCATAACTCAATTACATGCACATGGTCTGCTTGAAGCATTGAGTTTCACACCAGTCGAGTACAGCCATTCATTGCAGTCTCTTTTTTTATCCCGATAAATCTTCCATTCTGTTCTATAGGAAGACCCGGTGCTTACCCGTTCGTTCCAACGCGTCCCGTCCCGAAGGCCCTGTTCCTCCACAATCGAGTCATCCATCTGCATCGAGTCGCGTCTCGTCGCGTCATTCAGTGACTACTATCAGACCGCCAGGTAGAGAAATCTAAACCGGCCTGCTCAATCACAGACAGACTGATAAAGCCCAGCTCTGCACGTAGGGGCGATTTCGCCTGTAATTGATCCTTGGGCTCCCCACGGCACGAACTAAAATATACCCTTATTCTCAATAAGCTCATCGTAACGCGGGTATAGTAGGGGCATAGTACTGTTTCTAGCACCTGTGTGATATGGCTAGTATTGAATCACTGCCGAGTCCGCCGTGTAGGTACAGGAACTCGTATATTATATCAAGACGATTAGCTTAGAGAAATGTGACAATACAGAACATCTTGCGGCCACGATAGTTGCTCTGTTGACGATGGCGCAGTGAGCTTGAGCTCAATCTCAGCCAATTTCAACTACAAGCTGATAATGCATGATAAAATAGGTCAATTTTTCTATATTTTCGGTGTCGGGGCAGGTGGCCCAGTAGATTCAGAGCCAAATAGGCGCCATGCCGATTATTTAACTAGGAAATGGTGCATGAACTGTAGGGTACAATCGCATATCAGCTCTTAGGTTAGGGGATGTCTTGATAAAGTCTGATGCCCCATGTCCTTCCTTCCGTGCCGTTCCTCAACCCACATCGACGAGACGCCAACTGATAATACTAAATGGAAAGGTTCATCCTGCATTAGATGCTCATCACTCTTTTCGTCAAGCCAGGACAAGTTCTTTCCCGGTCTTGGACTTGCCGGCGTAACAAACCCTTCCCCTCAATCTTGCCCTGCGCTGCTCATTATCTTTATCACGCCACATTCATATGTGAATACCATGGTTGGTCTGGGTCCAGCATATCCTCTCATCAATTCACTCTTAACAGGGCCTAGTATAAACTTCTCCCGGCCACTATAGCACAGTAAACCCACGTTAACAGCTTGACGTTTTATCATTATCTTTTTGAATGAACCCCCCTCGAGACTACCATGTTTTAAAACGTGGCCACTGGCTCTGTAAACATTTACGAGATGAATGGCTGGACATCCACGGTCATAAGAGGAAACAGCATAGATGTCAGAGTCGCCAATGAGACGTCCTCGAACCAGATACAGTAGATTCAGCCGATGTCGACTCACCCATGCGTGACCTCCGTCATGTCGGAAACGAGATCAAAGACACAGCGGCGGGCTGGCTGATGTAGGAGACCGTCCCGTGAAGGTATTGACAAGGCCTTCAATGAACGCCCGCCACAACAGCTCTATGGAACTCTTTAGGAACAGGATGACGAATATGCGCGGGTAGTGAAGAGAATGGAGTCGGACCCGGATGTACGTTTGCCAAGCATGAGGCAGATGAAAGGGCCGATCGTACTGCTCCGTGAGACCTTCGAATAGAGTTACTATCATCGTATATGTCTTTGCCCCCATCACTACGATCACTACCATTCTCTGCATATTCAGCTTTATATACTGTTCGTTATAATCGTCGTGGACATCGTCGTCACCGTCTTAATGAGTCTCTGATTGTTCGTCTCGAGTCCGCTGTCGTCATCGCTCGACCTGAGAGGCATAGGCGCTCTGTGGCGACGATGTCAGTGGGGTTAATGGGGTCGGTTCTGGTCCTGAACATACTTATGTACTCCTACATATTTGCAGTGGTCTTGGTCCTGATGGTGAAGGTTTTCGCGCCCTTTCAATCCATCGCAGGGAGCAGGGGGGCGTTTTGGTGTCCGCCCCCGAGGTTGTATCGGGACAAGCAGTCGGCCACGGTACTTTCTACACCCGGACGATACTGTGTTTGGAAGTTGAACTGGAAGAGGCCACACGCCCAACGCCGGTGTCGGTCATTCTTGGTGAGGTTTGTAGTAGGCATAAAGTGAGAAAGAGTGCGATGATCGGGATAGAGTTTCACGAGGTCTGCTCGTGTCTGCAGAAAGTGTCGGTTCTTTGTGGGTCAGTATACAATCGCAAAGAGTTCCTTGTCATGTGCTGGCCAATTTAGAACAGGGCAAAGGTCTCCGGATGGACTTATTGTGATATGATTCCGGCATAGGCAACGTCGGAAGCGTCTGTTTTGAGGATAGCATCATTGGATCAGTCAAATCCCGGAAGGAAGAGGCCCTTTTTCATGGCAGATTCGATGCGGTCGAAAGTAGGTTGGCATTCTGTGGTCTAGTCTGATTTGGTGTTTTTCTTAGTTGAGTTGCAGAGTGGTTTCATTATGTCAGGATAACGGGGTATAACCCATAGAAATCGGCTACTGCGTTGGGGGCACGTGGGTCGCGTATGGTTCTTGGTTGTTCGCATTCGCGAATGGTCTGTATTTCGTCGTCTGGTATTTTTACGCCTTCGTTGACGACGGCGGTGAGGCCTAGGAAATCCACTGAGGATGTGTTCCATACATACGTGATGGGCTTCAAATGGATTTTATTGCCTTTCATTGCTTTCAGAACTTTGGTGTTCTTCATCGTCTTCCTGGAGGGCTCTCTGGGTACCTCCGTGGTCGTTTTCAGGGCGTCGGCAGCGAAAGCAGACTCCTTTAAAACGGGATTGAACCTTTCCCTGGGAGTCTCGGATCCTTCATTTTTCACTGTGGCATGGCTCTTCCTGTTCTATGTAGTTCTTATATGCGAGGATGATTGAGTCGAAGAACTGTCATCTGTGTAGGCTGAGAATTGATGGAGTGATGGCGGGTGAGCAGAGTGATATCTGAAGCCTGCCAGGAGCGGGATTTCCGCAGAATTTTGAGTAAATTATCCCAGAACCTGGCGAAAGTGGTGGGTATGAGATCTTTTGACACTGCTTCTACGAGAGTGAATCTCTTCAAAACTACCCTCCATGTGCAGTATGATTTGGGTCGTTGAAGGATGGGACGCCGGAAGCGCGCAACTAGGTTGGTATGTCCATACGGGGATGCCTTCCCTACCGGTTGGTGATGCGCTTACGAGCGACTACGAAGGTAAGGCACTGTTCCCAGGTGGCTTGCTCGGTTTCGCCAAGCTCTCTTCTTAGTTCCGCGGTGTGTCTGCAGCGGGGATTCTACACTGTGGATGTTTTGGGCTATGATTGAAGCCTGAGTTTCCAGTTAAGTAGTGCTGCCATGGGCCCTCCCATGCTGCCTTGGCGGATTTTGTGTTCTTCCTGAATGGCTTGTAGCATGTTCTGGGTGCATGCCTTGTTTGGACCACCTCGTAGTCATTTGGATGGCGTTACGAATTTGCAGTAGCCTGGCGGAGACGCATTGGAGTAGTGAGCCCCCTGGTGCGAGGACGTGGGGATCATGTCGCACAGTGGCTTCATGAGGTCCCTTGTTGAGTCATTAATATATTGCATTGACTGTTCCCCTGATTGGCCTGTCGCTTGCTCTGTTTCTCATAATTTCCATTTCCTAGTAGATGCTGAGTGGCGTGATGTCGTCGAGATTGGTGAATACCCGTTGTATCATGTTTCGTCGGGTGGTATTGTTGGGTTTCTTGAACAGGGGTAGGATCATCTTGGTCATATAGGGCGGATAATGCCTGGCCTCGTCCTTTTCGTAGGTCCCCTGCTTCTCTGACGCTCTGTAGTTGGTCATGATTTAGCTCCCGGATGACACTTCAACAGCGCAGAGGCGCGTAGGAAGGCGTCAGCATCTTCTTCGTCGGCCTGACCTTTGACTTGGACAGTATATCCGTTTGTGATCCGTGTTGCGAAGTCGTATAGGTCCTCGTTGGTTGCAAGGGAAATGTTGATGTTGTTACGGTCTCCTGCCGTATGAACAACCGACACTGTCTTGTGGGATGTGATTTCCCTTTTCCCGTGATGGACTCGTGTGGAAAGGGTTGTGGAGGTAAGCAATTGTAGAGGCGACCGCAGCACCAGTAGATGATGCGAAGTAGATTAAAAGAAAGAATCTGTTCCCATGCGGCTTGTGCGAGGGAAAGACTCGTAATGACCACGAGGAGGAAAGTGATGTTCCCCAGGTTAGACTATAGATCGATGTTGGCCATGACGGCGCACCTGGCTTCGCGTGCGATGCTGGTCGCATACTCCCTCAGAAACAGGTCTGGTGTTGCAGAACCTGTAACGGGCAAGAGTGGTTCGGAAGAGGTATTGCATGCGTGATTCAGATGTTCCGGGCGGTTGAACATCTGAGTCCTTTCAGGCATTCCAGGCTATTGTCATTAATTTTGGTTGTCCAGTATATGATTTCGAACTTATAAATTGCCAAAGGTGTCAGTCAAGACATCGCCAAGCCTGCCGTATTCATGTTCCGCGCGCCCGGGTGGGCTGATTCTTCTTCTCCTGCGGATCGATCTCTTGGACATTCGTCATGGATGGTCCTTGTATTCTACTCGCGCTCTCTGTTTTGGCGGGTGGATAGAGAAGGTGAGAAGTCTGATATTACCGACCCGATTCAAAGGTTCACGTACAAAGCGTGGAAGAACATCCCAAGCGTAATTATTAAGTATCGTGAGATGGCTACTGGAAAAGTCGCCACTTCTTATGTGTTGGTTTTCACTGTTGAACCTAACTCTTCGTTGCTGGAAGAGAGGTCACTTCACCATGTGATTGAGGAGACATAAGAGGTGGTTACAAGCAATAGGGCGGACCAAGGTCCACACATGTAGTATAGGTGGTCAACTGGCAATGGTCTACCAGAGATATCTTCGCGTGAGAAACAAGCCAAGCCAGCACCGCTTTCTAGGTCAACCATCAGCCACGAGTCACAGAAGCCATGTGGATGCTGGTACCTAAGACAAGGCGAGTCCAGTATGAATATCGAGGATAGATGGATGACCAACCCACTGATCAGTTGGCTTGATCTTGTCCAAGTCCTCGGCATGTCTGGGAGGGTTCAAAAGTCGAGGGCACCTGGCAAAGGCGACTCGAGTTAAAGAAAGCAATCGCGGAAATGAAGAGGAATTCGCCTCATTGGCAGTCGTACCAAACCATCGTCTTCCAAATCCATTACAAACATCCTGGCCATGTCTGAGCTTGATCTCGGTCATCGATGGCGGCGAGTTTTGACGAGGACATGGTCTGACCCTTTGGCTACCTAAGCGGCAGATAAACAAGGGACAATGGCCTTCTTCTCCTTCTTGTTTGATATCAAGCCTTCGTGGCAGTAAGGAGAAGATCAACCGTCCAAAACTGGCATGAATAGCGCAAAGACCTCGCCACCAAAACCGCTTTCATACGAATCGGACTTGAACTTTGGTGAGACCATGCTACAGGCGGCATAATCTATAGGTTGGGAAAGTCCGATCCTCGCTGTGATTGTTGACTCGCCCGGTAGCAGACGAAGATCCCGAGAAGAGTGTGTATTGGTTGGGGGCAACACTACCGGGTCGGGTATTTGTACTGACGAATATGGATATCCAAGTCTTTGAGTCACTTGTTCCGGTAGAGCGCCGTGACAATCGTCGTCTCTCGCTCGCCTTTCTTGCAGAACTCGTCGATCCCGAAATCGCTGATCTCCTTCTCGACCGCCACGGTTCTCTTGATCAGCTCGTCATCTGTCCCCATCGTGTAGCTCGAGACCAACCAGTCGATGATGTTGGGGCCTCAGTTTTGTCATTGCCCTTCCTGAGGTCCTTCAGCAGGATCACCAACACAAAAGCCATGGGCTTCCCACCCAGCTCCTGGTGCCTCTGTAACATGAACGACATGCACACGTCCTTAATAAACCCCTTGGTGGAGGACAAGATCTCGATCTGCTCCTCTTCGTAATCGTTGACGGTGTTGGTCTTCGTTGGCGTAGACGTCAAGGTTCACACGGTGTTCCTCATCACAACATAGACCGTACTTCGTAGTATCGCCGTTCTCTCTCCTCATGAGCGGCGCGACGGGCATCGTCTCCCTAGCGTAGATCCCGTAGTCGCCCTCGATCAAGGATGGCAGCCCCTCATGTGCACGTACATGAGCTGCAACTTCTCGGCAGTCATTATACCGATTAAGTTGAACTCTTGATCAGGTTCACCGCGCCGTTCAGCGCGTCGTCCGAGACCGACCTTTGACAACAGGATCCTGATCATGTTTGTAACATTTTCGAGAGGTCGTCCATCTGCCTGTGCGAGTGCCTCCAGGAGACCATCAACTCGGATGCGTCCCTCTTGATTTTTTCGATCACGATACTCTGCTGGCCTATGGCCTTGGCTTGGCTGTGGTGTCGATTATCTGGCCGAAGTGCGAGTACTTGGTGACGCTCCAGGGGTGGTCCCTCATCTCGCGCTTGTCAGAGTGCTTGTCGATCATCATCAGCTTGATGTTGTGCTCCTCCTCAACTTTCCCTGGCCCCTAGGCGACTGACGTCCCTTTGGAAATGCTCTTCTTGTTGCAGTTGGCGAATGGCTCCAGCTTATCGTCTGGATGTTTCAAGGTGCGGAAGTCGTCATCACTGCTGTCACTGTTGTACGTGTCCAGCTTCTTCTCGATGTAGATGGCGACGTTCGACAAGGTGACTGTCACGGTCTTGTTGACGTTCTTGATCGAGTCAGCGAACGAGTACCCTAGGTCATGTACAGCGAAGCGAGCCGCTCCAGCAACTCCTTGACTGCCATGTATGACACGTGCTAGGAGGTCGTATCGGACGAGTAGTCCAACGCCTTGTACTTAATGATGTACTCGTAGGACGACCACGCCCCGGCGAACTTCATCATCAACCTCTCCGCAGTATGATAGTCGCTCTGCGTCGGGCCCCTCCCCTCGGTCTTCCTTATCGACATCCTGCTCACCAGTGCGGGGTTATTGCACTTCATGACGGCAGTGCCGTATGATATAGCCTTGAAGCACTCTATCCAGTTGCTGATTATTCTGTCGGCCAAGGCACCCATGGACACTGGCTTGATCTTGTAGCAGTTGTTGTAGTGGATATCGATGATGTTCGCCAACCACTGCGGGAAAGGCGAGGCTGTTAGGCAGTCCTTGAAGTCGCTGTCCATGGCGATCGGGCAGGCGTGATAGGACCCCCTTTGGAATTTCTTAATATTGTCGCGAACCTGGGAAAGTAGCGCTGACATTAACTCGTAGTTGAGATCCGCAGGGATGGAAATGTCCTCGTCGTCCTCGAAGGCGAGGTTATCCATGTTGAAGAAGTTGCCCCTCTTCAAGGAGTAAAGTTTGATGACCTCGGACTCCTTGAGGGCCTCCGGTGAGATGCCGAACCCTACAGACCCGATCTGGGACAGGCTCTTGTAGTCGGCGGCCTTTCCGTTCTCCAGCACGCTGCGGTCCAAGCCCTCTAGCCCGTCCTCGCCCGCCCACTGGTTCAAGATGAACTCCTTGTTGGGCTGCTTCAAGGCGATGCCCGTGTAGACTCTGGGCTTCCCGGTCCTGTTGTTGCTCTTTGCCCTGCCGAAGCCGATATCGTACTCGTTGGAGCGCAAGTTGTTGACGCACGCAGGCGGCTGGGCGGAGACGGTGCTGTCGGAGATGACCTTGACGTAGTCCTGCTCTCTGTCGGGGATGGTTCGCCTTATGTCGCTGATCGACTTGATCGGAAGCTTGATTCGCACAGCGGTGTTGATCCTCTTGATATGGGAGGCAGTCTACTCTGGCTCCTGATGTTGGAGCCCTCCACCTACACCATTTCGCTGCGAGTGGCGGGCTCCTTGTCCTCCTCCTCGAGCACGTGGTTGTACTTCGTCCTCGCGGTCTTGAGGAGCTTCACCTCTTCCTCATTGTCACCTTCCTTAGGATCCGTGACAGAATCGTTACCCTCGTTATCCTCCCCGTGCACGATGGCTGTCTTCTTCACGAGTATCTCAGATCCCTTCGTTACCTCCTCCATGTCGTTGCCCGTGGTCCTGTCCACTCGTAAAGGATATTGTCGACTCGATGTGGCAGAACTCGTCTCTCTACACATCGCTGAAGTACATCTCCAGTTGTACCTCACCCTCTGACAAGTTGAGGAAGGCCTGCGAGATGACTGTGCTCGTCGAGGAGATGGACTCGGTCAGTCTTCCTCTCACTGAGAGGATGGTGTTGTCCTACTTCTTCACTTTCTTGTCGGAGAACTTGGACGTCTACTCCATCGAGGTATGGGGCTTGGACTGGTACACGTCTGCCCCAACAGCACGTGGCTCAAGACCTGGTGAGTGAGGGGTAGCTGAAACAAGGAATCATACTACTACATAGGGTGGCCAATCAGTGATCCATTCTGAGACAGTAGCACCCGTGAGTAGACGGGACTGACGGGGACTAACGGAAAAGAAAACAGGCTTCGCAGTAGCATCTCACACATGTCTGTGCATCCCCTACGTGACAAGACGGCACCAGTAATGTATTTCGTGGAATTGGCTCTAGTATGAATTGTCTGTTGATAAATCCGCCTCACATACAAGCCTCAAGCCGACGTGGTGAGAGTAAAACTCAAGATTTGGAACCAGCATAACCAGAAATACCTTAATGTCAGGTTAATTTGTAGGTAAAAATACCTATATCCGATATTCTTATCTTATCTGGATCCAGCCTCTATCGATACCCTACTGATACCTTCCCGTCACGTAAGGGATACTCCCACCAGTGAGTCGTAAACACCATCGCAGCATCCAAAACATCCTACTTGTCGTTTTCGACAGTCAAGTCAATGAAATAATTGCCATCATCGACAGTCAAGTCAATGAAACCATTGCCGTCTTCAACAGTAAGGTCAATAAAGTCCACGGGCCGCTCATCAATAAGGCCAGTGTCATAGACACCACGCTCGACTTCGCCATCGACATCGGCGGGACCTTTGTTCGCGGTAATCTTCAAGGCCCTTCTTCCTCTCGCACGAGCCATGTCCCTCGCGTGGGCTTCGGGGACAACATCCCAGACACCCAGAACCTCGGTCGAATCCTTCTTGGAACCTATAAAAGCAAACTACGTTAGCAGTCTGAGAATTGCTTTCCAATACTCGTAAACCTACTGTCTTGAGATCCTCGAATAGACCCTGAAATCCCTTTGTCACTGTTGTGTTCTGGAGTCTTGGGATGTTTTGCGTTGTCTTCGGCCTTGCTGGTGCCTGACTTGGAGGACATCGTGGTTTTGGCGTTGAGACGTGTTGTGAGTTGTTGTTTGGTGGAGATGGCGCTGATGTACAGCAGGGTTTGCCGGCCCTTATACTCAGCTTTGACACGTGGTATCTCTTGGCCTATCGTTACCTTGGTCACCATGGGGTTACACAAGTGTCGAGGGTGGAGGTGGATGGTGGTGGGCATTGAGCAAGAAGCTGTTTGGTATGAAAGTCTGCAGCCTGTTCCACCCGAAGGAGTCCCGCTGGAGACATCCGCGATCTGGTTCCAGAGCGAGTAGGTTCAGCAGTTGGTTGGGGTGGTATTATTGAGATTGTCAACTCCAAATGCAGACATAATCAGCCCTCTGTTAACGAGGTCGGAGTTAACATACTGCCGAAGATTTAACAGCAAACGCCTTTCCTGCGCCCGTGGAACGTTCTGGAAATGATTTAGGGCCGACAATATACTTGACCTCATCTCCAGTTCGGTAGCAAACAGTTTGGACCCACGATCAGAATAAAAGCATTTCTTCAAGCACAGAGACAAACCATCAGCACACTGTCTGATTCGTTTCTCAGCCGGTTATGCTAGCATCATGAGGCTTTGGCTAGACCTTGCAGCTCGCTCGCTGCAATTTGGGTAGACCAGGGTATGAAGATGAAGTCAACACCATGCACCTACTCATAGTCTCGGGTTACCACCCTAGAACAACATCCGCCCATTCTTCGTGTGTGCCATGTCAACGATATCGAGTCTTTGACTCTCATGCATGCAAGTCATTGCGGTTTGCCCGAGTCTAGCTGCAAGATGTCAGCAATGGCTTCGGCCAATCAATCAAACAGTACTGTCGCACAGATGACGACGCATCGCTGCCTTCACCTCTACCACCAACTAGTTTGTCGTCTCTCACCTCTTTCCACGATACCAGTTGCCATCCCCCTCCAAAATATCAGCGGCCAGTTCGGTGCGCCTCCGAAAACGTACGTGCCCGGAGCTTTGAGACCCGTTGCGCGCGACCGGTTGACCGTCCGACTAAAGTAAAGCCCAAAAGCCACGGGCAAGAGAACAAATCTTGTTCACTTGATGAATCACAAATACCAGACGACGAGCTGATCAGGCCGTGTCAAGCAAGAATCCAGACCAAGTCGACGAGCTTGATTCCCTTGCTCAGTCCGCCATGTTCTGCACATGTCGGCGCAGTTCGATTCGGTGACTCTCGCATGCCATCGAAATCTCCTGGAAGCTTTCAACGTTATCCGCCACTCTCAATCACAGCCGGACTTGACACACAGAAACGATGGGCTGTCGGCGACCTCGAGTCTTGGAAATTTGGTCGGCAACCGGGGCTCCCTCGATCCCGAATTTCTTCCCGGTGCGATCGAAATCCTCAAGATAATCTTATCATGGAGGCATTATATATGTTCAACGCGGCGGCGCCATCTGAACGATACTACAGCTATATCTGCAGGACTTCTCATCACAGTCAATACCTTCAAGGACCTTTCTTGACACGTGAGGTTGTAGACAAGCGCACAATCAGGTGAACCTCCACCCCAATACCTATCCATCTTCTAGCCTCCATGCTAAATTACGAATGCACTAGACACGGTCAATGACCTCCTTTAGACCCCATTTTCGATGCATACGCACAGCTCCGATCAGCGCCTTGCTTCATCGCGGAGTCCAGACGCGCATAGCATCTTCACGAGCGATCCACAGCCATTGTCATATATAAGGATGGCCCACCGAAAGCGTTGGTTTGCAAAGCCTCAACCAAGTTCAATATCGTACGCTGCAACATATAATTCCCTCGACTCTCAAGCTTTGATGAGTAGTGTTGATAAAGAGGGAGGCTTCAAAGACGCGTTAGAGCTCAAGCCTACAGTTACGTGGAATCCCAACAACACTGGAGAAGGGATTGCGGAGTCGCTTCAGCGCGCTCATTCACCGTCGCCATCGGGAGCACAGTTATGCCCTCAATGTTGACAGCAGTGGTCAATCCTCAGCCATTCCCTTCAAGTAGGATTTCCTCTTCTTGGAAAATGTCAGCCAAAGGTACCCAGTCGCTACTATCTTGCAAGAAATCATCAAAGTTTCCACGGAGCATTTACATGCCTGATGTAAGCGACGATAAATTACAGTCGCATGGTGTTGCCGCCGGCAAGGACCTTGAAAACATAAGATACCACCCCCGTTGATCGACTGTAGCATGGAGTTGCAGTCGAGTGGCACTTTCAGAGGATTGGTCTGGTGTCTGGTTTACAGAGAGACTGTGTAGTAGTCGTTGCCAGTAGTTGCATCTGGACCCTTTTTACTATCGTACTTGGGCACAGCGTGAGAACACTGGTGTAGATGCTTAGTGCAGGAGGTAGATCGTCCGGCCTATATCGGATGGTCCATTTGACGTTGGGACAGGCCTGATACTGGCCAAATCTCATGGCGTCATGTCCATCGCCGTACTGTTTGTTTGGTGATATGGTTGGACTAGGGGCCGGCCAGGTTATCTTCCACCGGTGTTCCGTCTTCACCTTTTGGCCCTGACTAGATTGCGCTGCACTCAGACCAAGTCTATCATCTGATCACGCCTCAGACTCTGAGCATGAACCTTGGACCGCAATGCAAAGGCCGTTTGTGAGGATCGCTCCCGAGGGCTGGGTATACATACCCCCTTGCACTATCCTATGAAGAGCCATCTCGACAGCTGCAGTCTCACCTGGGACTTGCATAGTTGGAACATGGGACGTCCATCGTCATCGGTCTCCGGCTATAGGAGTGCCTCTTCCATGTCCCATCCCTAAAGAAACTCAACAATCGGGCTCATTTTCATCAGTCTCGCAGTCCTCAAAGTCACTATAATCCCTGTACTCTGGGACTCTGGTACAGGTGGTGACTGTATGCCCGGGTGGGTCGAGTTCTGGAGCGCTGTCACTCATGCCTCGGAATCAGTCACAAAGCTTAAAGGACCCTATCCGGCGGTACATGGATGCCCAACTCCCTGCTCCCTTCATGCTGGGATAGCGCACGCTCTGACCTCGCCAAACAGGACAGAATATCCTTCCCTTATCGAACTCAAAAAGCACCATTGCCAATACCTCATCCACTGGCTTTTCTGGGGATTGGTTCCTTGCTCCAAGAAGTTTATTCCTCATGACGAGGGAAAGGCTTGCAAGAGTGGCTCATCACCTAGCCCAGTACTTTGGCGTATTGATGAGTAGATTGCCTACGAAGGTCTAGATGAGGCTGGACACCAGCGAGAGCCTGAGAATGCCACTTTGGGCTACTGCACTCATCTATAAGTCGGGCACCCTGTAGCTGATGGAGCGGGTGATGAAACACGCAGACCACGATGACGATCCTGGCTCGCAATTCTGTAGGCAATGTGAGTCTCAACAAAGCCGAGCCAACCCTCGATGACCATGACATGTCTCATGGGAAGATCAGCGTATCGGCCAGGGCCTATGACTCAACAGATGGCGACTGCTTCTGCTTAATCGTGGGGAGATACTTATCCGACCAACAATCTCCTGCGGGTATTCCGACCAGCGGCGTGTTCCTGGTGAAGCCTCATGCAAGGCCCAGGATACGGTACACGTCTCATCACCAGCAGTCAACGATGCTCTGGTTCAATTTGAACCTGCGGATGCATGCGCAGGAGTCTACTTCTCTGACAGTCCAATCCACGAGTTCAACACCAACGCAACTCATTTCCTGGGCATCCGCACCATGAACGTCACCAAGAGTGTCAATAGCTACCGCAAGCTGGCAAGGCCACTGTCGCTCTGTTTGTACTTGTACTTGACTAAGGCGGGCAATTTTGGTCGCTCCATTACAGTATCCCAGCTTCGGCTAGTTTTCCTCATATTGGCATTACCGGTGGTGTAAATGGTATGTTAAGCGCCTAGTCCATGAGCAAATCTGCTATAATTTCACTAATTATAACCTTTGGTTGCCAGTATACCGAGTTCTTGCTATGTCAGAGATTATTGGTGGTGACGACGATGGTATCGGGTGCGCTAGATAAGCCGCTTACAGTTACCCGGAATCGGCTTGCTGGTTCGGGACTTGTGGGGCCGAGACCCGGTACCACGATGAGTAATAAATATTCGCGAAAAATTGAAAGAGTGGGGCTCTGTAAAAATTCGGATCTTTACTGTCAAACTTGCAGTACAAGCCGCGCGATGAATATGATACTCGGTCATTATATGATAAACATTTCTCTACCTCAGAAGTCTCACATGAGCCACAGGTAGTCTTTATATGTAATGGTCCCAATAATTATCTTTAAAAGACACCAGTTTTTCCTAAACAAAAACCAACAGGTTTGTCACTTCAATCAGGTTTTGTCTTATTTCCCTTACGCATAGAAGAATCGCAAGTTCTTAATGCGCATTTTTAACTCATCGCATAAGCGCGTAGTTATTGAGGAAGTGAATTATAAGCATGTGTGATATGTTTGTGGGGGGGCGTAGTTTGCGTGGTTGGAAATGAGGAAGCAAATTCCAGGTCCTGGCCCAGACTTTAGGGTAGGGGCCTGTGGGGTCTGGAATAGCCGCCTTTTACCCAGGTCATCACTTCACGTCTCAAGATGGATGGCACATAACGCACAAAGGTTACGTAGGACAAATGTGCAAAAATGCTAAATATGGGCAGAATGATAAAGGTATCTCTATAGAGCATGAAAAATACCAAATCTTCCAGTTGCTTTCCGAACAAACACGTAGACGACGGGAAACCTTGTCCAAGCGACGTCTGTTAAATAAATAACAAACAAGCATATTGCATCAAATTTGCAAACCAAAATCGAAAACTTGTCAGGTCAACTTCCAGTCTACACAAACTAGGACAAAGCCGATGAAACAACTCTGGAACCGAGATGTCGGCAAAGCATTACGTTTCAACGGAAGACATCTACTTCGGGATGCCCATCAGTCTCAACAACAATCTGCCTGCATATGATTGTCAAATCCCCAAGCTCCTGCACATATCTCGATGGACAACAATATGCCGATGGAAGCGCACCGAAGTTCCGCGATGCATGTGTATGTCTCATCATCAATCATCGAAGTCGACCGTGTGAAACCCGCAGAAAGGGGACAGAGGAGTCTCCTGTACTAAGAGCTCCCATTGCGGCTTGTGGGGAACGCCAGACTTACCACCATGAAGAAGTCAATCAGTCCGACCGGTGAGTGGAACACCGGCACTGTTTGCTCACCTCCTCGTCTGTGGGCAGGATATCAAGAGACTATGTGTAGTCCGCAGGTTGAAGCCGTCCTGATTTTGTTTCCCGGAATGTCGGAAAGTGACGGACTTCTTGGTTCAACTGCTGTTGATCTGTCTATCCACAACAGCATCTGAGTAGGCGGACCGAGGTGGCTGGTGGTGTATATGTGCATAGCAGTCAATTATGCCCTCCGAAACACGTATGTCGGTGGAATATGCCAGGATTTGTCACTCTCAAGGCCGGGGTGACCGAAATACGTCAAGACAATGATTCCATCATGTCAAAGATCAATATCTGTCCCAGTCATGTTTTGTCTCGGTTTGCATGGAGTTTGTTTGACTGGGAGAGGTTGTGGTGAATCAAGCTTTGTCTTGCAGGCCGTGTTTGTGCTTGCCGACAAGTTCTTTGCTTCATTCTACTCAAAGCCACTTACTATGAGTGCATTGAAGCAATCCTTTGCCGCCTTGGGATTGTATTGTGATCAATGCTCTGTTTATCATTGAATGAAACCAAGATGAGTATAAGTTTGGGTCCCCCCTTACTGATCTTTTTCGATCCTCACAACCTCACAACCCCACAACTTCAAAACTTCTCCAGATCCTTCAAAGCTACGAGGAACCAAGTCAACTCTCAAGAACCTGTCTCACCACTTGATTCCTTACATCATGTCATCGCCAAGATCTGCCGAGGAAGGCCTGGAGGATTTGAATGGCCATTCCGAGCCAGGCAAGTCTGTATAAATATCTATATGATATCATGCTAATTTATCCTGAAAGACGTAGCCGAGTACCAATCTCAGTCTGGATCTACCCGCCGACGCGGATATCGTAATGATCCGACCTTCTACCCAGAGGGCGGCGAGCCGATTTATCGCATCATTCAACAAGAAGGCCCCCGCGCTCAACAACCGGGAAAAATGGACGAAGTAGATCGAATTTATTTTCTACCTGCTTATTGCATCGCTTGTTATGAACTTCGCCATGTTTGTTGTTTTCCTGATTCGCACTGGCAAATGAACACGTCACGGGCCACGACTTGGTTGAAAGTGGTGTGGATTGCAGAACAAGCTGTGTTTTTCAGCAGATGATGGTGGAATGAATAGAGATCTCTAGGCATGGCGGAAGTATGTTGGCGATTCGACCAGCGCCATGATGTCCTTATCCGCAGAGATTCGATTATGTAGTTGACGGCAACTCAAGAGGCACATTTGGATCTGCGTTTGTTGATATGGACTGTGCCAGAATTCGATGCCTTCTGCAATGGAATTAAGTCTTATTAAACAAATCTGTCTACACTTTTCACCTAGCCTCCTCCCCAAATTGCGGAATGCCTATCTCAGTGTCCAGCAACCAAGATCTCGCATTCAACTGGTTGTATGCTAACTGAAAAGTACAGCGCATCGTGTTTGGCTCCTGTCTGGTTATAACTTGACGGGTTTGAGATTATCGTCTCCTACTGTTCAAGTTCTACAGGTCCAAACTCTGATGGATGCCACAGAGCCGAAGCGATCAGTTATCGGACTCTGTATGCCCAAATGAGGAAGAGAGTGGTGACATTAGAGAATGAGATGATATGAGGAGCAGCAGGCTGTGCCCAGAGGCACGGCGTGCGTCCTAGAGCAAGTCGAGAAGTTGTGTTTTGTCCTACACGTAGTCGAGTTGGCTACACCTTTTGGCGAGCAATTGCCGCCGCAATGAGAACCAGGTTAGTCGAGTTGAGTTGGTCACATAAAGCTTCAGCGCTAAAGGTGCAGGTTGCCCGCCCGACACTTGCAAGAAGTCATCGGTAAGACAGAATTTAGCCTGCAATTACAGGGTCTGTCGTAAAGCTCGTTTGTTGGCGGTTATCACCCCGGCTGCGGGATGAGACGACACGCTGATTGTGACTCTGTTGGTTGCAGCTTTCAACCACGACATCTTTTCTCAAACGCTCTTCCGCCAGGCCTGGATGAAATTAATCACATTCGCGAATACGAAGTCTCAACCCGTTCCGATGTATCATCATGATTACTGCCCGCCATCGGCTCCACCCAGCGTTTGCTTCTTCCCGTCCACCAGCATCGCACCCCTGCGTACGATATGGCCGAGATGCGTTTGTCAAATGATAGGGGGGACGTCATGGGTATAATATCTTGGGCAGACGAGTTGAAAGTCTGTCATTCTGCTTCTCTCCTGTATCATCTATCAGCATGGCGAATCACCCGCTTGAAGCGCAAGCAACGTTATCCCCGGTCCATGAGGGGGACATGATTGTTGTGAAGCAAAGAGGCGAGGCAGAGAAACCTATTGCTCCGGTGCCATCATACTCGACACCTGCTGAGCCAATACCCACTGGACCAACTCCGACTGCCCAGTCTTCCAGCCAGCGAGAGGAAACCGCCCGCCACCGAACCGACGCCAACACCGAGGCGATCCTGACCGATCTCAACAATGTGGCGGGGGCCTCCTTCCAGCCCATTGACACGTATCGTCCAGCAAAAACGGACGCTGCGTCAGCTGCTCCGGCAGGGGACATGGATGAAGCAGCCGTGAACTCGATGTATCCCGATCCCAACACCACTGCTGCTCTTACCGATGAAGCTACACTTGCTACTGTGAATGCAGTCCCAGCTGCGGATGAAGACATTGAAGTCAGATATCGATTTCGTTCCCGCAAACCAACAGTCGACCCCAAGCCGACGGTCGATCCCAAGCTTCAACCAAAAGCCAAGCGCAAAGCAGGTTCCAGCTTCACGGCTGCACCAGCCAGAAAACGCCGCGCTCAGTCCAACTCAGCTACAAAGGAAGATAAACTTGCTGAACTCGAAGCCCGCGAAGAAGAACTGATACCAAAATTAAACAAAATCGCCGAACAAGTCAAAGACAACATTTCCAAGATTACCCACATCAAAGAGGAGGTTGAAAGAAAGAGACGCTCCATTCAATCATTGATTGATGATGCAGATATCGCCCTTTCAGGCTTCCAGCGCGACATGGTTGGGATAAACAAGGTCATGTTTGGAAGGCTCAATACACCCAATTATAATTTTGTTGATAAAGTTGATGCCTTGGAGAAGAAGATCGTGCGACTACAAAAAGATTTGATCAGGAATGGCAATAAAAAGGAACAGCATCGGAAGGATACGGCAAACTTGGTGGCAGAATTTCGGCCTCTGTGGAACGAGCTGTCCCAGCTGAGAACTGACAAATACAACTTGTAATATACAATGAATGTATTAGAGAAAGGGATACTATCAACAGCTAACTAAATAATATTTCTACAGGACTAAACAGCCTTCTTTTCATGTCAATGTCTGCATACAAATACGCGCTTAGAGAAATAGGTCTTGATATATTATTCTTTTCTTGTGTCTCTCCAACAATCCACCAATACCCATAACAGGAGACCAAAATAATGATGTAAGGATATGTCTAGGCGTGCCTTACCTATAAGTTCACCCTCTAATCAAGAAATGGCATTTGAACTCTTGCTGCCTACAAAAGGCTTTCGACGGATTATCCAACGGATTTTGTAAGACGATCGCCAAGAGTGCTTAAGCATGAGGTCGAGGCAGATGCCAGTCGGTGCATATTGTCAATGGCGAGAGAGATATAGAGAGCCACTAGGAGGTGCAGAAGTAATTATGGGCTGTCAATTAGTAGATTCCCTTGAGAAGAAGATTCTGACGGACGTGCGGAAGTAGAGCCAATCCACTCATACAATTGAGAACGTCGTTTGAGGTAAAGTGCTTCCAGGGTATCCTGAAACCAGTTGTTGCAGGAGACTTGAAAAAATAAATAGAAAAAGACTATACGCCTGAATATGAAGAGCTACACCTCCTGGATGGTAGCTTTCTTGAGTAGCTTGATATGTTATGGTCTAGAGTTTGTTCGAGATCATTCAAGTGTCCACTTCTTTGTCTTTGCGGCGAACTGGTGATTGCTGGCAGATCCATGCATGATGCACCAAGTCGTAGCTTAGAGCGATGAAAAGAGATCTTGTGATCTATAGGAACGCTGAAGGCTAACTGGAACTAGTGAGAATGCACCTATAAGATGTACTTTCCTTTAAAATTGTTGCATATCAAATCATAAAACCAGAAATGCAATGCCATGTTGTTTTCAGTCTTGGAAATAGTGGGATGGCCGCGCATATCACGGCGGACTTTCTCTGCATTCCGTCATAGACAATTCTTCAATAGCTCCGGGGTACTCGTGCGTCATCCTTCAGTGCCATTACCCGCATTTTCCATTCTTATCAAATCTGAGATATGAATCAACTGGGTCAGAATGGACATGCGATAGAAAAGAAGCCTACCACACCATGGAAAGGTCGTGAAAGCTTGATAGGGTTTGTGCCAGTGTTGTAACATGGACCCCGGCCGACATAGTGGCATGACGGAACAGCAGCAACTGTTGGGACATTGTGGTATAATGTCTAAACTATGGTTTTGAAGTGTTATTTGAAGTTGAGACCTTGGCTGAAAGCTTCCTTTTCCCACCCAACTTGGTTGTATTGAAGGCCTTGGTACAACTGAAAGGGCGGTAGGGAATATGAGTTTAGAATTGCAAATGCAAAAGCGGTTGACATTGTAAGAAGCAGTAAGAAACCTAAGTTCTGATCGGCATATGCTAGAGCAGCCACGGCACCCAAGCTGGCATTCGACAATGCCGCAGGACCAAGGCCATCGAGCGGATGACCGACAGAGTTAGGAGAACGTTGTTGACTGGTGTAACTATAAAGACGGAGAGGAATTCATCAGCAGCATCACCAAGCGCCTGTAGAAGACTGTCACATACTTTGCAAAGCTGGCTGCTGCACATCAATTGGATGAAGATTCGGTTGGGAGCGCCTTTCCTGGGGGGATCGACAAGGCTGAAGCGTGGCTCCAGTATTGTCGATACTGATCTCGCCCTGCCTCAACAGCTCTCAACGGTTCTCAACTGTGTCTCTGCATAATTGATCGCTCTCTCTCGTCTTCCTGCGGGAGTAGGACATCCTGCTGATATTGAAGTAGTCCACAGTATCCTTGCAGATAATACATCCAATCTCGGAGGGAATTTCATGACTACCAGCCGGAAAAGGCCTTTGAACTACGTTTCAAAGTCACTCTCGATATGCGGGCTTGCCTACAGATATGTTACTTTAGGTATGCTCAATTCGACATCACACTAGCTGAAAGCGGTCTTCTGATACGTAGTCCTAAGCATATTTGTGGACTTCCGAGCAGAGTAGTGAAACAGTGTTTCTTTGTACCCAGGCTAATCAGAAATATCGCTGGTAAGGACATGTGTAAAAAAACTTTTTTGCTGCAATAAACGCTAGGAGATTTATGATCCAGTCAAAGTACAAACTCCTCTCCCACCTTCATTAAACGCTAGGAGATCTATTATCCAGTCAAAACACAAACTCTTGTCCCATATTCCAAAGTAGCTTCCCGTTCCTCCTCCTTTGCTTTGAAAAGCTTATCCAGCGCAATTCCAAAGTATCAGATCGAAAAGAACAGTCTCCTTCCACTATCATAACAATGTCGTGTGCGGTTGAGGCAAATCACTCCAAATGAGTTGTTTATTTGCCCTATTCGTCCTTAGGCTAGTTCCAGAAGCGGAAGACGGGGCATCCAGTATTGGGACGCTTGGCAGGAGGCTGATCATCATCGTCGTTGTCGTCAGGTCGAGATCTCTTGGTCCCCTTGGAGTTCAACAGTTCGCCTTCACTCTCCGGGGTTTCTTCATCCACAGACATGGCATCTGTGTCAACGTCCGAAGAAGCAATGTTGTTGCCCTGACTGCCTTCTTCTTCCATGAGGTTCAGCGGAAGCTGGAAATGAATGCCGTGGGCGAGGGACGAGGCCGCGCACACGGATTGCCGAGTTAGGGATTTCCAAGAAGACGAACTTTTGCCGGTCTCCTTGGTCAGTGCCGATAGGCCAAAGGCGTCAACCTCTGAAATTGCGGCCTGCAAGGCCTCGGTCGCGTTGTAGTGAGGAGAATCGATCAAGACATTGCCTTCCAGGTGATCCTTGTGAAGTCTCACTTGGAGCTTGTCTCGGTTCTTGTTGAGGACGAAAGGAGCTTTGTCCTTGGTTGATGGCTTGGTTGAAGTGTTCATCGTGAGGCAGTAAGTGCTTTGGTATTAGATAGGTATTGTGGTGAACTGCAAGTATGTTGATAAAGAGTAATAGTGGTATTTCTGTCAGAGACGGTGTGTCAAGAGATGAGGAAGGAAAGGCCAGAGTGGGAGGTGGGGAGGGAAAACGGCATTCCTTTATAAAGAGCCAGAAGTACTTGGGTCACTGGATTGATTACGTATCTACTGAAGGATACCCAGGGAATAAAGAACACCAATAATGTCGTTGACAGCAGATATATGACATGTCAAGATAACGTCAAAGAGAGCTGCCCCCATTGACCAGGATCCTCCTTTCAAAAGAGCAGCTGACCGAAAACAAAGAACAAACTTAGCTTATGATAACGCCGGCCCGGAAAACTGTAGAACCTGTAATCCTTGGGGCTTCTGAGCCATCAGTGAATAGACAAACCAGCGTAGTGGTTCGTTTTCGTGCCCTGGAAACACTGTCATGAACAATGGATAGGAAACGTCGTACAGGAGGGAAAGTTTGGCTCTGTATCTCTTGGCATATAGACCTGGCAGGTTTAAGAAGGAGGTGGTGGATTTGTTTGGGGCTAATTCTACCGGAACCCTCCCCGGGGTAGCTCTTGTTGACGGATTCTAGCCGGGGTTGATCATTGAACGCACCTTGCATCTTTTGGGTAGCAGCCCACGCGGCCTACGATTTCGTGTTATATGATTCGCTGCTTTCGATGGGCTGTCCTTACCGGTTGCGCGGCGGAAGAGCACAGTCTCTTTGGGAAACATAATGCATCAACATAACCCGCGAAGTTTGTCCCCAGCGACCAATCATCCTCTCCCAAGCATTTTTCCCTTCTCCACAGATTTCGCTGCTCCATGCTATATTTGGTACAACGACATTCGCAACTGGGATCTGCTGAGTATCCCTGGCCTTTTGTTATTAGTCTCTTCGTACCTATGCATCCTCTTTCTTTGTCTCCGTCTTTATCTCTGTCGACCAGACTGAGAAACGCCGTGTTCCAGCTGGCAGTACGCATGCCCAGCTTGACACTAGCGTTTGTCACCATCGTGATCCTTCCGGGCCCCGTACCCCGTCAACAGCTTGGAGTCTGCCTACCTGCCTGCTTGGCTGAACCGTCGTCGCGTGGTTCGTTCCCATTGTGGTTTGGTACCCACTGCCCACCGCAGTGGTCACAGTGTTAGGAAC
Organism: Fusarium sp. NFCCI 5145; assembly: GCA_033439405.1. Classification (NCBI taxonomy): domain Eukaryota; kingdom Fungi; phylum Ascomycota; class Sordariomycetes; order Hypocreales; family Nectriaceae; genus Fusarium; species Fusarium sp. NFCCI 5145. The sequence continues at coordinate 132,221 of JAWDHB010000336.1, forward strand.
ACTAACAACGCGAGCTAACACTGGTCTGAGCGAGTGGACAGCGCCGCAACCAAGCTCCGATCGCTGCAACGCTCAAGTAGATCTTCCAGCGAACCATGTTTCAGTGGGGATGACTTCAGATGGACTCAAATCTCAGGATGCATTTATGCACTTGGAAATCTCTGAGAGAAACGTATTATTTGGTCTCTATCTGCCTTTACCTGGCCAGATTTCACTTAAGGCTAGATCTCGGAGCAATGTTCCGCCGTTTGTCGACGCGGCCAACGCGTGGTTGATACCGGGCTGTATCGCGAAATTCCACTCTTCACTCATTCAACATCCGCATTCACCACGAGGCGCATCGACTCAACGACTGACCCATCACTATCCATCTCCCAAACAAGCTTCGATGACGGCCCCGGCAGCCTCTGGCGCCTCTGGCCCAGGCTCAATTCCCATCCCTGAGCTGTATGATGACATCGGACCCGGGACGACCAAGAGGTGTATTCAAAGATGTTGCCGCCTGGTCTTGTTCCTGCCTCGAAGGGCTGGCCCCTCGCGCTCGCTGAGGAGATGTTGCGTCGATTTTGAAGTTTGGGTAGCGAACGAGCACCAGGTGCTGCTGCTGGCGATGAGATTGCTCTCAGTATCGCCGCTTCTCCTCGAGCGACTTTGGATGAACGCGTTTACAGCGGCTGTGCGATTGTCATTTCAGCCGATGCTTCTGACCGTGGCTCGGTTCCTTCTGGTACGCCTCTGCTTTCAGTCGCTCGTAAGAGGCGACTGTCAAGCACAAGCCCAAGTACGTTTGAGAAGCCCCCTCTAGGAGCAGCAACGAGTTGCTGACTGATACCCTAGGCGCGGTTCAATTTCTTGACCGAGGTCCCCGATCCTTTAGCTCAGAGCGCCAGACCGAGGCCACTGCTGAGCAAACCGAAAGCGACAAAGAAGCCTAGGATAGCAGAGAAGGCCAGACAACGAAATTGCAGATTCCAACGACAGAGGAGACGGAGATATTCTTGGTCCCGGTGATAGTGTCCTTCTTATGACAGAGGCTTCTGATGCTGACGCTCTAAATGACCAGGAGATCGACACTTTTATCCTGACTAATATCGCGCAAATCCAAGAGCTCAATTACCAGAAGAACGCTGCTCGCCAAGGCGTTGAAAAGTTGGACACCCCCGCATACAAGCTCGCCATCATAAGTGCCCAAACCCTCGAACCCTCTTCTGGAGCCAGTGTCGCTCATTGAGAACAGATGTTTGACGAGATACTGGTCGTTGCCACACGCTACCGCGCTACCTTATTCCCCCCCCCCACACATGAACCTCTCAATGATACCCGTAAGGCTCTTGATGAGGCTGAAACTGTGTTGGACGATGTAGGTCGTGATAGGCAGCATAAGGAAGAGCACTTGAAGCGGCAGGAGAATCAGTTTTCAGAGCTTCGGAATACTACGGGGGATTTTGATGAGAAGATCAAGGCACGTGTGGGGAAGTTCGATGAGGCCGAGGCTGAGAAGAAAGTGATTACTGCAAAGACTGATTTGGCAGTCTGAGCGTCGACTCGAGATGGTTGAGGAACGGTGGTTCCTCTTGTGGCCGAGCTGACGACGAATGCGAAGCCGTCTGCAACTGGCGATTCTTTTCAGGGCGGTCAGATTCAGGAGCTGTTTCATTCTTCGCGGTTCCTAGTTTCGGTTTTGGTGCGGATGATCTTTGGAGTGGCAACTCTCCATTTCGTTAGCACGTTCCGTCTTGCGGTACCGCTTCTCTTACTGAACGGAGTGTCGGAGCTCTTATTCCCTGGGCATGAGCTTGTTGCTTGGCCACCCTGGTTCCCGATAGGGATGGTCATTAAAATCGGTCGCCACGGACGGCGTTGACATCAGGGTTACTGCTTTTTCTTGGACTTGACTGTGCCATATACATGCGTTAGGTCTTCTTTCAATGCATTTTGTGATACGTGTTGGAATCTCGCTAGCAAGTCCTTGGTATATGGGGTTTGAGAAACCATCTTCATCACACTGCCTGCACCATCACCAGCGGTACCATCGCCTGGACCCAAGAAATGCGATGCGAGGTTTCGACGACAATGAGCAACCATGTCTAGAAACTTGGTTTCTATACCCGGTTTTTTATTCCTGTCTGTTCGACCGTCCGACACCCATCCACAATACCAAGCGTATCATGTCCGCTCCTAGGCATGATGTTTGGGCTGTCACATGCCGTATCGTCCTTTAACTCCTGACTGACTCCTGTAGAGAACGAAGGTCTACATAACCTTTGCAGATAGGCCGCTGGTCAGTTTCGTTGTCTATTCCAATTGACTCACATCGCAATAATGTCAGCCTGGCCTTGGACTTGATCTCGACGCCGCCAAGGAGGTTGTTGACAGGAGGAGGTCTTAGCTCGCGGGCTCGGAGGCTATTGGTCCTCCTTAGGACAGTCTCAATCCACCACTCTCATAACTGCATGTATGGTTTGTATCGCCTACTGTTATCTGTTGATGATTGTTGGGCTAGTAGTGATCGATCTAACACGTTTGCGTGTTCACGTGGCGGTTGTGAATGGAATTGTTTGGATATACCACAAACGTATGTAAAGTGGGCAGAAACATTGTTTGAGACGGGGGCATCCATGGGCTTGAAATATAAATCAAACACAGTATCCTGAAAACCCAATTCTCCTAGCAACATGCTGCGACGACTGGCAGCGATCTGACTGAGATACCGAACACCATCCAGTGTTTCCAGTCTCCCGAAATAGTTCAGTATCTCTCAGTCCGCTCCCCGACGCTGCGAAGAATCAAGCACGCAAGATGGCCAACACGCACATCAGTAGCTCAACTAGCCCGGAGCAAGACCCCAAGCAGCGTCCCTTGACCAAACATCATGCCAGCCGCGCACCGTCCATATCAACCGCTCACGCCTACTCTCATCAAGGAGGCCAAGACGACATCGACTCATCTCCCCCCCCCCCAGATCATTGGCTTCCTACCAGCGCACAGCTAAACCCAAGTGATCAAAGGGAAAATGTCCAAAAGAAGCGGGTCAACCGATAGGTCGACTCCAACCCATATGAGTTTCTAAACACAACGAGGGGGAGCAAGTACATAACACCAAAGCATCACGACCCTTCGCGGTTCCTTCAATCTGCTGGATCTCGCACCAACTCAAGGGACCCACCCAAGTGTATTAAGTCCAAGACACTCGATGATCAACCTTCATCACCGCGGCTTCTCGACCCATTCCGGTTCTCTGAGTTCAACACATCGACTACAGGCTCAAAGTCGGAAGAGCCTCGGGGGCCTCCCAAATTTCTGTAATTCACCTAACCAAATCTCGGCCCGGGAGAAGTCAACCATCAGTCATGGGTCTGGAAAGAGTTCACAGGCTGGTGGAATTAAACACAATCTGGCTTAGAAATGCATATGGATTTATGTGGCTGCCTGAGATCTACTGACTGGATGTTGGTAGAGTATTGCCAATTTTCAGTTAATAACACTCCCTCTTCTTCTTGAATCTTACTACAAATATATTATCAGTTGACCTGAACTGCTTTTTTAAATAAGGTTTCCCGTCCTTCTTGTGCTTAAATGGATAATGCCAGTTCAGACCTCGGGCATTTCCCAACCGCTCTGACACGTCACGCCAAGCAGCATTCACTCATAACTATAGTCCTAGCTCGAGGTCTCTACTTCTGCCGCGAGTAAGTGGTCAGCCCTACTTTATGTGGCGCGACGAGAAAATGAAGATGAAGAAGGTGTTGATCAGGTTCGGGATCGAGCCCAAGGACGTGAAAAGAAGTGGCTGGCGCAGAGAGTCGCCAGCGCGATAGACTCGGCGCTCATGACCGTGGGGATTACAATGTGTCTGAGCTGATATTCGGGCACGGGATAAGGAGATTGTCAAGCATCAAGGCCGGCTACAAGATTGTCTGTACAACGATGATGATGTCGACGGACGGGGACGGGGTCACGCGTGCGTTCTTGCTCAAGACACGCGGTGCATGCTGACCGGGTGCCTCAGCAGCTACGAGAACTTACCCGATCCGACGAGATGTGCGAGCTCATTAAGGACTAGTGCAAGGTATGCGAGAGCTCTACAGGCTCTGGGCGGACCGGCAGAGCATGTCTGAGAATAACAGTCCGTGCATCGTCGAGTACAGGTTGATAGGCGATAACGACGGTCAAAGCACGCTTAGGGTGTGAAAAGGACTTTCATCTAGTAATGCGGCTAAGCCAAATACATACAAACATAAGTAACCCTGAAAATTATCAGAGCGTCGAGAGTTGCGACCGTTACGTACTTCAGGGTCGGGTATTTGATTGCCGATTGCTCACCGACAACCCTGGAATAGGCTCGGTGCTAATTGCCTACATCAAACGTGCGGAGGGACAGGGGTAACTAAGTTCTCTATATATGAAACTGAATAGCCCCTTAAAATAGAGACTGGAGGCAGTAACAAGGATAAGCTCATGCAGACCTTGTCAATTGGCTACATATAAGAAGGTTAAAGTAATCGTAAATTGGGTTTCTAATCTGGAAGGTCACTTCTTAGGAGCCCCTGAGCTCAGATAGCAGGGAACGATTGTCATATCTGATGCCGGGGGTTCCATGTTCGAGGCTTCGCCACCTTGGGTAACCCTTCAAACAGCAAGATTTGCCTAGAGATAATGTATTATACTTAAAAGACAACAAGCCTATACTCGGCTTTTACCATTGTACTGCAATAAAATGTCTTCATCCTAACATCTTTCACATCCAAATATCACACCAACCACAGAGCATTTGCATCACTTTTGCTACTTTCTAAACCGCCATTATGATAGGACAAGTCGCTGTTGACTTTTGTCTTTGTGCCAACTACCTCAATGACATCATGCCAGAGTTTACGGCTTACGGGAGAGATGAGCATGACTCCTCCCCGAGGTATATCCCTGAAGGACCTTCAGTACCAGATCAACCCTCGACTTCCAGTGTTGGACAGTTTGAAATTGAACATGATGCATCATCTCCTTCTAACGCAACATTTTCCCCAAATGCCACTACCAGGCCCTATTCCCCTACTCTTCTCAGTCCAGAGATGGAAGGCGAATGGGTAGCGAAGTGTCACATGGTAGGTGGAATTTCTAGCGGCAGCTAGAGAGAATACTGACTTATCCACTGCAGGCTGCGGAGTCCCCTTATGAATACGTCTTGACTCTGCCATCCAAAGGCACTCAGGACGCACTGATCGACGCACTTGATGTATGGTTCCAAGTGCCAGAAGCCACAAAAGCTGTTATAAAAGACGTTGTCAATATGCTGCATAATTCTTCTCTCATGTAAATTCTGCCTGTTGATCATTGAGAATTACACTAACTTATCAGAACCGATGACCTACGACATGATTCACCTCTATGCCGGGGCAAACCGTCCATCCAAACTGTATTTGGCTCAGCTCAGACTATGAATTCAACAACCTATGCTATTATTTGCGCAATTGGCAGGCTTCAAGCTATCACAAGTCCTGCTTCTTTCACCGACGTAACCGGTATACTTATGATTATTGCACATAGCACTAGCTAGATACTAACGGCTGATAGGTGTTATTATGACAATCTTTGAAGGTCAGGCTATGGACCTCTCATGGAGTTTCAACAATGCTGCCCCCTCTATCGATGAGTATCATTTGATGGTAAACGACAGTAAGCTGCACTGATATAACATATCGCCAACTATGCTGATAGCTCCTTGTATCAGAAATTGGGTCATTATTCAGGCTCGCTTCCTATCTTCTCACGTTGAACTCCAAAAACGACGTTAGCCCCCGTGTTGAAACCTCCATCAACAATCTGGTCTCACTCTTTGCCCAGCACCTTCAGATCAGAAACGATTATATAAACCTTCTAGATGATAAGGTAGGTAATTTTGAAGGAGCTTAGATCTCTTGCCCCTATTTGCACAGGGTGTGTAATTTCTGCTAACTTTTCATGCGTAGGACACTGGCCAAGAAGACTTTTGCGAGGACCTTAATCAAGGCAGATATTCCCTGCCACTGATACATGCACTACAACAGGACTACTCTCACGCAATGCTTAGCAATATGCTTTCGACACGGCATATGAGAGGGGGTCTCTCATTGCAGGAAAAGATTCTGATCTTGGATCAGATGAAGGACCGTGGCAGTTTAAACTGGACTAGATCGGTCATTGACGACTTGCAAGACCGGGTGATGGCTGGGGTCAAGAGAGTAGAAAGAGATCTTGGCATGGAGAACCCTGTACTGAGAGAATTAGTTCAGGGACTGATGTTGACCTATTAGAAGTAATTAAGAGCGATCGTTGGTTTCAAGTTCAGGGAGAGCGAGGAACTGTCCTTGCGCTACTATCATTTTGGCTTAGACCGATATGGTGGAGGTACAGGCTCCAAGATCCACAGGCGGCCCGGCCCCGGTTCCGTCGGCTCATAATGTTCTTTGACGCCAATTTAGTTAATTACCGCTTAGTTTGGTCTTCCGATCGGTTAAGTCGAGCCGAAGTTTATGATTACACAGAAACTTTAAGCGAGGGCAGGGATCTACTCCATGTTATCTTGATGTCTGTGGAGGTACCGCGCCATCCTCTAGGATATACGCCTCGAGGCTAAAATGGGGAATTGGGTCTTTAGTGTCAGGTTGGGCATCAGTACTTCTGGATGAGCTAATTGATACAGTTGAATAAGTGAACTACTTTAATGAGGGATTTTATCTCACCCTATACTAGCCCATAATTAAGCAGGTTTGATATATCCATTGCATTTCAGTAATTGTCAAAATGTAATAAACATCTTAACTTACAGTAGACATAGAGAAAGGGTGAAAGAATGATTTACTACAGGACTATGTAAGTTGCATAATGTTGTCACAGTCGTTTTATTTCTATACACTAAGAATTTGATCCAGAGAATACAAGCGCAACTCTTCCAAGGCTGTCGAATGGACCTCAAGTTCCAAGTTTTGAGTTCTGCCATACGTCAGCATGTCAACGTTATATTACATATCATGGCACTGACTGCGAATTGTAAATATAGCGTATCCCCCTGCATATGCGCAAATGGACGAGCATAACGTAGATGTGCGCTCCCTGTCGGAAAGTGCTTTTCTGTCCTCCCCAACTATGTTTATTTGCCCGGCGAATGACGTCCAGTGCTCTGCATTTCCCGACGTCCTGCGAGAAGGGTCCAAGTAAGATGCACTGGTTTGTCAGTCTGCACAGGCTGTGAAACCGTCTGACCAAGAATGGCAGCTGGTATCAGATCTAGTAAAATTTAGTTATCTCGTGCACTCCACCATTCTAAACAGCATTGGCTCAGAGCTTGACTGATCAGATCGACTGGACACTGAGAAGGCAGCTAGTTGTGCATCATTAGAATGCTGTGACCTGGACCAAGAACAAGAATTTGCAAGCAGCGACGAGGAAGTGTAATAGATTCAGTATCGCACAACCTTCTGTATCTCTCGGTTGCCACCAGAGTAGTATCTTTCCAAGCATACTATCCCAACGAAGCCTAGGTCAAAAGCTCTGACAGAAACGGTCGGCGCCATTAACTGCTAAGTCAGCTTCTCCTCGAGAGAAAGAGCAGTCAAAACTAGCAGAACAGCAATATCTATCTCTTCAGAGGACGACATGGAGTCAGACGCCGGCTCAGAGTTCGAAATGCCATTAAATCAAGACTCAGATACTAAACCTGAGCCAGATGATAGCATGAACATTGATCCAGCCACTGATCACGGTAATTCAAACGACGGAGTTGGTTAGAGTTCTAACGGCATGGCTGCTAACAGAACCCATCTCAATGTAATATTGGCATGATGAGTAGTAAAATTATAGGGCATTTGTTGCAAGAGGAGGGTCCTTGACAGCAATAACAATCAGATTATAGTGCATGCCTAGGCTGCTCTAGAAGCGCCAGGTGTCAACAGGTTGCTCGTGTTGGAGCTGTTCCGCAAGTTGACGTTCTTCCTCGCATTCCTTCTGTTACTCAAGCTGTTTCTAAAGTTGATGTTGAATACTCTCCGCCGCTTGAGCAGCCCTAACATGATTAAACTCTTCCGTGATCTCGGTACGCTCCTGGGCTATTTCGTCCCGTTCCTTCTGCATTGCTGAATCTATGTTATTGCATTCCAGATGGATCTGGTTGAGTTGCAGTTGTAGCTCTGTAGTAAGTTGCTGCTGCTGCTGTCACCGTTGCAGCCATTGCCCTTCAGCCTGTCGCTACGACCAAAAAGTCTCTTTTTCCCATTCCTGCCGGCGGTGCGGTGCTTCTTGGTCATCCTGCTCATGACAGAAAGACAAGTCGCTGTGTTTTTCCCTGTCTTTGTCCCTTACCTGGCAGAAAGCCATCACCCCTTTTTAGCGAACCAGGTAAACAGATTCTGAAACGTAGAGGCTTGCTGCTTGACGTCTTGTAAAGTGTTATCACGTCTTCATCGAGATAACCGAAGAAGCCCTTCATCTCCTCGAGAAACTGGTTTCATTGATGCATCAAATTAGCTCCGAGCTATCTACAAACGACGAGGGACTGGTCAGAAATGATTGGTCAGTTACTTACCTCGTCTAACCTAGGCTTCATATCCTTGGACTGATACTGAATCACATTCTCGGTTTTACAACTCAGCTCTGCTGAAACCTCGATGTCTTCGTCACTCCATGCGTCGTGGGGTAGGCTCTTCAGACCCTCCGGCACAGGACGGAAACCGTCATGCTGCGTTCAACTCTCATCCTGCCCGAGCATGCTGACAAGAATCTCTCGTCCACCTTCCAGATTGTTGATAGTCTAGAGGATGATTTTCCGCAGATCGCTCAGTTTCTGGCATGCCTCCTTGATACGATATGACTCTACCGACCGAAAGAGTGCCAGTGATCTTAGCCTTGGACTTTAATCCCTCGGTAGATATCTGCTGAAGGTTTTTGATGAGGTTCTGGGTTTTCTTATGAGAGCCCATGACATCGGGCTCGAGCCACGGGGTTGCTGTGTCGTGGAGATGGCTCAGAATTCTGAGACGACTACAAATACTCTCCAAATCTTTGCTAAATTTCCTAATGATATTATGGAAGCACTGCTGGATCGCAATGTGCGTCTATTTATCCTGTCTACCACGACCTCGGCTTCATTTCTCGACAGAGGCCGGAGGAATGTCAAGGCAGGCATTCCATCTCTTGCTTAGTCCAAATTTCCCAAGCCATTGAGTATACCACCGACGGCATTGCCGTCAATGAAGGCCTAGAGACTGTTGCTCTAGAAGCGGATGAAAGGATAGGAAAAGAATATAGCAACAACAACGCCCAGAAATTCTATAGCAAAACAACCGAATACGATGGCGACGACTATTCCAGTGACAAGATTCTAGCCATCGAGAGAAGTTTGGAAAGGGGTTCTCAGATTATGCATTGTAAATGTGCCTGAAGTATCTTCAAACAGTATTATAGAGGGGAATGTCCTTGTCGAGGTCGTCGGGGAAGTCTTCTTTAGATGATGTATATATATGCTTGCTCTTGGTCTGGAAGATGTTGGCTCAAACCATTAGAAAAGCTCCTCTTTTCTGGTGTAGAACTATGCTCCGGCCCGGTACCCCAGACATCATTGGTTTCGAAGTCTGGATCCACAGTTCCAAATATTGAGAGATATGAGAATTGGCCGTGCAATGCTGAGAAGGCTGGTGGCGCGTTGGTTTCTCGATAAGCTCATAATGATGTATCATGGGGTGTGGGGATTATGTGAAAAGAGAGGCTTTTTGAAACCAGCAGTTCAGTATCTCATTGTCATCGAAACTTCAAGGCTTTGTTTATCTGCTAGCAACATCAGTCCGTTTGTTGGCAGTGGTCTACCCTATAGTAACACACACGAGACAAGCAAGTAGGACCATGCTATCTAGGCCCCAAAGGATTACAAAGTCTACAATATGGAACAAAGGAGCCATAAGTTTATCTATGAACTCTCTCACCTTCTGACACTCGAACCGTATGTAAAGTGCGTCCGCCTCCAATGTTGCGACGACGTTCTCAGCCAGCCCGTCCCGGTGACAAGGACGACGGCGATGAAGAGGTCGATACTGAATACAAGAACGAGAACAAAAACGAAAACAAAGGGAATAACAATGAAGCACTATTCGAAGCTCACGAAGGTCGAGCCCATCACCCTCAACGGTACTATCGGAGCTCCCATGGCATCAACCTACCAAGCCCGAGATGAGACTTCTAACACTAATCACGACAGAGCCAATTGCTGCAAAGGTGACCAAATTGCCGGCTGGACTAATACCCGACCCCAGAGCAAGTTCTATGCTGAATACTATACCTCAATTGGCACAGAAAGAAATGTGACATGGGAAAAGGCCATCCTGACGGCACACTCCCTTGTACTTGGTATCTCTCACCACCTCAGAAGACTGCCAGCGCGACGGAGTGGGCAGCTGATATTCAGGCGACGCACGGCATGATTTACACCCCATCCTTAAGTAAATAGTCACAGGTAGAAACTCGGTTAGTGGAAGCAGAAGGGCAGGGGAAATGAGTCGTTGGACCTTGAATTTTCCCATGGAGGAGGCGGCAACGGTGAAGAAATTAGAGGAGGAAATTAGTTGGATATGACGGCGGCGATGGGAGCAAGGTGTGCGATTAAGGACCTCGTAGTTTTGAATACGTTTCTGATCTTCCTGACATATCCATTCCAGCCCCTCCAGATTCCCAAAGGTCCACTGACTCTTCCAGTTCGATCACCCTGACTTACCAGGAACCAGGGTTAAACTGCAATGACATCAGCAAAGAAGGCTTCTAGGATCGTCTTGGCGATAACGCTACCCCGGATATAGGTCATAGTGCTCATACTAGAAGTACCCAGCCTTTCCTATATAACAGGAAGCTCGAAAAGCCGTCGGGCGTCAAACAGATCAAATAAGGACATCAGCAAGCAAGAGAAACTAGCAAGACCCAAGATGATGCTACGGCCATCTTCATCTGTGCCAAAACAAGCCCATCTTTGCATAAATGTATGCAGGTGGATGTACCTAAGTGCTTATGGACTTAGGAGAACATGGCAGAAGGATATTCTGATCTTTGAACCGTTCAAGGGCTTTGGAGTCTTTGAACAGGAGAGGAACCTCGCTCCTGCTGAAGAGCTTGTCGTGAATGGAATCGGCTCCGGGTGATGCCAATCCGCATCTAGGATGACATGGAAGACTGAAGAAGCGGTTCAAGGTGTGAGGGCTCAATTTTGATGTATATCTCAGAGCAGCCAGGAGAAGATCCAAGCTGATGAGCCCAATTGTGATACGGGGGTGTGGATGATCGACCAAAAGAATTGCCGCTGGCCGATTCATTTTATATGCGGTGCTGGTGGGAATGGAGGATATATTGCCTTATATGTAGGCAGCAGAGGGTTTGGACGCCTTGAATGACGGAATTGATCAGAAGGCCCGGTTGATTTTGTAACCAGATCTGAGCATTTTCCAAGTAACCACTTGTGATGTATTTGAGGGATGGGGAAATGAATAACGCATGTAAGCACCGCCTTCAACCCCGCCACATTGGCTTTGCTCAAGGCAGTTTTTCCGCCGCCAAGACGCCTGTTTCTTCACGGAAGATTTCACGGGAGAGCTGATAGTATCCTTGTTGTTTGACTTGAACAGCGACACTTGGTCGGGCGCCTCCTTTCACAGCCATGCTCGCCTCACCTGTATTCAGAGCGTATGCAGACCGCTTGGCCAGCTCGCTTCTGATGAGATCAGCCGAGAACCCCTCAAACAAGGAAAGTTGGGATTTTTCCCGGTTATCCAATCACATAGCTTTATCATGCAGCCTTACCTTTGGCCGCTGATCAGATCATGCTTGTACATTCCAGCTAATTATGTTAATTGAGCTCCTCGAAACTTGAATACAATGTGATTTCCATTTATTTAAGACGTGGTCGCTCCTGGGTAGCATTGCATAAAGTAGAGCTCAGGTCTTTGCTTTCGTTCATGGGGAAAGGTTAGGACTTTTCCCTGGCCGCGGAAAGCCTTGCCAAGCCTCAAACCAAGGCATCCTTCAGGGCGTGTCAGGCTTGGGACAATATCATTGGACCATGTTGCACAGCTGGGTGAGTGAGGCATTTATGTTTGGAGGGTCTTCTGAAAGGTGGGATTCGCCCTGTCTGAGCTTTCCTCTCTATTGAGCACGCTTCCTTACTCCCAAAGTTACCAGCAGCAACTTATCGAAAGGGACATATATTAATATTGACAGTATACTCATCTCCCACTGGGCCCCGCCAGTAACTAGCCTTACCCTAGGTCTACTGCATCTTTATGACGATGAGAGGAATTCACGATGTGGCCAAATGCGGCGATGAGTCAGCATTGTCGCAACTCCTACAAGACCCGACGTTCGACAAGATCAATGCCAAGGACGTAAAGGATTGCACACCGCTGTGGATCGCTTGTCGCGAGGGCCACACGGCCATTGTTCGATCACTCTTGAACCATGCCAAGTTCGATGTTAGCATGATAAATACTATATGCGAAAGTAAACACACACCCTTCTCGATCGCTGTGTGCTTTGGGAGGGACGAAATCGTCAAGGTGTTGCTTGCGCAATCTGGCGTCGAACTGAACACTAGGGACAGGAATGGCCACACCCCATTGACTCTGGCAGCGAAGAAGGACTTCGAGAACACCGTCGATCTGCTCCTGGATATGGAAGACGTCGACTTCGGCCCCGATGCCCGCCGCATAACGCCGCTATCCACGGCTCTGGGTTCTGGTAAGTTCAACATAGCATCGAAGATTCTAAACGCTCAAAAACGCCGAGATCCGACCGCAACGAATCAGACATTACTGTCGTGGGCAGTAGAGAATGACCAGAGAGATCTGGTACGACAAATCAATAATCTATATACTATAAATCCGAACCTCCAAGACGGTAACGGAGATACACCACTCACCAAAGCCGCTGACCATGGCAATATGTCAATGGTACAATTGTTGCTCCAGAACAGTGACATTGACGTCAATTCGAAGAACAAGGATGGTAGCACGCCAATGTCGCGAGCTGCATTAAATCAACATAAGAATGTTGTGCAGCTCCTTGCAGCGAGAGACAAAGTCACACTGCATTCGCTTGTCCGAGCGGGAAACCTGCAGTTGACAGAGTATCTTCTTGGCTGCGATATTGATCTCAACCACAGAGACATCTATGGCCTAACTGCTTTACATATAGCGATCCTCTCCAGACAGCTGCAGATTGCTAGGGGGCTTCTGTTACGGGGAGCGGATGTCGACGCCGAAGATGGGACCGGCGGAACGCCCTTGATGATTGCAGTTCAGCATACGTTGCGCGACTTTGTAGAACTATTGCTGTCTAGATCACCATGTATGAAGGGTCTCCAGATCCATGATTGGCAGAGAATATATAACTGCCACTCTCCAGATCACACTGTACTTGTTTCAGAAAGAGCCGGTGGAGTGATTCAAGTCCAGTTTGCTGCTACGGAGGGCATTCTACAGGATGGGCCAGATAGAGTGAGGAGCTTAGGGTATGTCGAAATTCTGGACCAACCCAGGAAAGAAGCTGACATTCACCAGACAAGTCTTCAGTCTCACGGCTTGGTCAAGTGTTCTCACCGGGTGCAGGCTTAGAGACATCTTACCGAGAAGTAACAGGCATATTTATTCGACCAAGGCGTTGTCGGAATCACACAGCTTGACCGCTGTCGCTGTCGCTGTTTGAGTCCCACATCCACGTCTATTTACGCAAAGCTCCGCATGGGATACGTGTGGAATAGCATGGACTATACGTAGCATTGTCGAGGATGGAGGACTTGGCCAGAAGACAAAGGACCACCGCAGCATGCTGCCAGACGGCTGGATTCCCGAAAACGGTATTGAATTCTTTCAACAGCTCATTGTACATTTGACAGCGAGGTGGTCAGATCTGTACAATAGCGCCGAAGAGCATCTTTCCGAAAGTGTAAGACTTGACATGAAGCTAGTTGTTTGTTCTTACTGATTTTGGAGCATAGCGAATAAAACAGCTCCAAAAAAAGGGTCGTTCAGATATTATCAACGATCTAGCCGGAGATGCTAAGAACTTAGCTGAACTTCGTCGCTGTCTTCGAACCCAGGTTTCTGATGCAAAGACATTTGTTGATACTTATGGGCGTTCCCAAGGCCAAGACGTGGATCCACAGGTGCTCAGAACGATAGAAGGCTTCGCGAGAACTGATAATCTACTTCAAGAACTGGATCAGACCATCAGGGATTTATTACAGTTGGTAGGCGCATTGTTTGGGCTCCTCCTTGGCTTATGGCGGCTAATTGAGTAGGAATTCGCGTGGGTCTCGATTAACGAGGCCCACAAGTCTACCAGCCTTGCAACAAGTATAAAGAGGGTTAGCTGGATTACAGTTCGTGACCTGCTGGTCTACTGGGGTTGATAGGAGCTGACAAAGATATCTGCAGTTCATATTCCTGCCGGCTATGTTTGCATCGGTAAGACTATATGTCATCCCATTGAGTTACACTGGCTAAATAAATGTGTCAGAACCTATTTGGCATGAATGTGAATATACTTGAGAACAACCCTGATTGGCGCTGGTATCTTATTTTCGTAAGCTCTATACTGCTTCTGACCATCTCAGTCTGGTTATTGTTCAAATATTTGAAGGTTTGTGTACCATTCCAAGCGGCGGAAAGAACTTTCCGCAGTATACTATTTTTCTAACTGGATAATAGGTTGAGGCGGGAGTGAAAGGATATTTTAACCGATTGAATATGAAGCTTACCAAGAGAAAGGAAAACAAACGGAATAGGGCTATACCAAAACCACCAGTTTAGGTAGATGCCCCCTTTGGTACCCTAGCCGAGGTTGAGGCTTTTACTGGCGGCGCGACTGGGATGCTGCCGATCTGATTGCAAGTGTCTCGAGGTGTGAAGTGGGCCTCTGGCTTTGATGGTGGGGCGTTTCGGGACAAACGATCATCTACAGAGAAAGTCTTATTTCTTGATGGGTAATTGACTCTGAAGTCAGGCATTGGCTGTCCGGTTCTTATGCTACTAGTCTGGGGTAAGCTGTGAAGACTGCGCGCTGCCTTGCCTTTTCTTCCGGATCTGAAGGAAGGATGGCATGATTCAAAGTCCAGTGTGTCCTTGAACTCAAAGCCGCTCCTTTGAGTGTTTGGGTTGCTTTGATTCCATTCCTTACGGCCTATCTTATGGTTCAAGACCGAGAACGAGACGGTCGTGATCATCACCAGGGAAGTGTGGTTGTGGATGTCGATGCCTACGAACCCGTGCGAGTCCGTGAGGATCTACTGCCAGGCGGAGCTATCCGAGTACAATTCGACCCAGATGTTGGAGAGCAAGCTCGAGGTCGGCGGCTACATCTTGCACTCGATCCCAATGTCGTACCCAAGACGATCGACTTATTGATCTCGTAGCCCCTCCCCGCCAACGAGGCCTCCAGGACCAAGTTCGTCAGCACGAGGTACACATACTCCACGGTCGTGTACAGCAGGGGGTTCAAAAACGTTGTGAGGCACATGGACATGGAAGGGATGTGCTACAACTTCTACGGGTGTCACAGGGTCTCGAAGGTGCTCATGGCGCTCGGCGCCTTGCACGAGAAGGACGCCAAGGAGAACTCGCAGCAGAAGAACGCGACCTCCGAGGACTCCTCCAAGGCGGGGTTGATGAAGGACTACTACATCGACGTGGAACTAGGTGATGAGCTTGCTCAGCTAGAGTACAATTTCGAACAGAGGACGTAGACCTACATCTACGACTCAAACATGGAGATCACGCAGGGTCCTAGATCCTTAATGAGCTGAGAAAGACTTCCAAGGTCGCTGTTATCGTGGACGAGTTGAAGAACAGGTACACTACGTCGATATCCGTCAGCAGACCCAAGCTCTCGGAGATCGTGACCCAATACGAGATCATCTCCAACCTCGTGAGCAGGAGCTAGTCGAACCCCGCCAAGCCCCTCCATGCAGACGGCGTTCTTGTTCGTGTGGTTCCTCATCGCGGGTGACTACGAAATCAACCATAACACCATCAACTGGGAGGGATCCACGGTCAATACCTTTTGTCCACGTGTAGTTGATCATGAACAGGATCAAGGTCGGACTGCAGAATACGCACCTCTACTAGGTCGTCAGGACAAGGAACTGCACAGACTACGACAAGTCCCGGCCGAATCGACAAGAGGATGTTTCACCCTGAGATCGAGCCCATCCCCCAGATCGCCATCGTGGAGGACGAGCTGTCGCCCGCGGTTTTCGACAACACCAAGTCTGAGTTCTACTCATTCTTCGACTCCTGCGTCTATGCGATGAGCCCGTCCGAGCCGGAGTTCGTCAAAATCCCAGAGATCCTCGTGCCGAGGCAGTTCGACGAGATCACGAACTCGCCAGGGTGTTCCCGCTCCTAATAAGGTTCTCGTACCTTTCCGCCAGGTCGCTGGTCTTTATCTCCATTACCACGGCCAACGTCTCTATTCTCGTATTCCGGGAGCCCCTAAAGGCGCCGGACTTGGCGTGTTCTGACATGTATATCAGAGGGAGCGTTGGATTTCGTATGGAGAGTTGTCTGGCTGACAGAGCCGTCCTCAGCAGGAGGCAATAGTCCCCCCTCGTTCTTCAACTAGGAAAATGAGGATCAAGACATCATATAATGACAAAAGATAGCTCAAAAGCATAGAGTTTTGGTATTGAGTAGAGTTGAGGGCCAAGAATGAATAGATGACCTGGGCAGATAAACAGAGCTGTACACTGCAAAATGGGTGAGAACCCTACGTCAGTAGCACTCTGCAGAAGAAAAAAACCGAAGATCCCTTCAATACAAATCATAGGAATGTCCCAGAGAGATTAAGATCCGTCGCCGCCGAATAGTCCTTTGACTACGAAACCAAGGTAGGTAAGCCCCCAAGACAAATTAACCTATGGCTATTCATCTCTACACCATTCCGGATCACACCAATTCTCAGAACACAACGCCGCAAGCGCCTCCACCCGTTCACCACCCTTCTTCTCCCCAATCTCCTTCATAAAGATAGAAGCATAAATTCGTGCGTGGGTAGGGCTGAGTAAGACCTTGCAGGCGTTGTCCATGTAGTATCGCCAATCAATGCCCTCTCGAAAAAGCTCAGTTCGTCGCTTTGCCCACTGTCGAATAATGATATCCCTTGCCTCGGAGTGCGCGGCTTTTCCGGCCGTGTGCCACTTGTAGTTGTCGAAGGGAGGCTGCGACGGGTCGATTTCAAGCGTTTCGAAGAATGTCTCTCGCTCCGTGACGGGGTTTGCCTTCCATATCAGAAAGTGGATGTAGCAGATTTCCTTCATAGGTAGCTGCTCATCTGGTTCATCCCGTCGCCATAGACTGGTATGGGGAGCGAATGGCGCAGAGCCCAGCAAGAGGGCAATCGCGAGCATCAAATCAACGAGTAAGCGAAACATGATGGTGTTTTGTGGAAAACGATTCGTGATTAGGGAAAGAGAGAATGTGGTTTTTAGTAGTGTTGTTCAGGTGTGAAGGGATGAATAAGAATCCAACCCGAGGGGAGTAAAGAGGGTATTTAAGAGACCTTGTTTCTTTCAAACGTGAATGGCAGAGGGAGCATCTCTTACGGTTAGCTTTCCAGGCAAACAGGGATAACAAAGATAGGAAGGCAGGATATTGTACCAGTTGGTATTTCTAATCCGAAAGTGATTTCTGTGCATGCTTCTCACTTCAAAGCATATATTTGGCTCGGGGACCTGCAGCACAGCTGCTCCGGCATTACAGGACCAGACAAAGCGAAGTAGCAAAGTTTGTCATTTGTGCAGTCACTTTACAACAGGGGAACTCTGCTCAGATAAATGTTTTCAACCAGAAGACATGTTATACAAACTCATGTGTGACAAAGCTTTTCCATGTCATAAAGAAATAGCCAATCGATACTGTGACAAAGAAGAGATCGGACTCCGGCAAAGAGGATACCAGCCGCCCGAAAGGCAAGAGATCCATTTTCAGAGAAGCAGCGGCAACCGGGTCAGAACGGAGGGGGATGCCGAAAGAATAGGCCAGCAAGGGCAACCCACGTTTTGGTGGAATTCCGAGAGATAAACCAAAAGGAGTATTGAAAAGAAGCAGGATTACAATATACCGTGACGTGGAATGTTATTTCAAGTTGATTTGCTGATTGAGTCAACATTGAGTGAAATTGAAATTCTGCCATTACCCCAGCTGGCCTTGAGCCGAGGCAGGTTGAGGTTATGCCATACTTCTAACCGAGCTCAAGTCGAGGAGAAACGAAATAGACTATAGGGGTGTCAATCAAGTGTTAAATAGCCAGATGCAAATACGGGATGGGAACTTTAGCCAGCATGATCATGCATTTGAAGGCGACATGGGTGATGAGGTCCGTCCATTCACTCGTCCCCATAACAGAGGGTCGGCGGTTGGCAACAGACAGTGAAGCAAGTAGAGGCCGAAACTGCATCCATATCCAGATCCAGGTCCGGCACTTATCAGATCGGTGCTCCTATCCAATTGCCTTGTGTTAGTTGTGCTTTGAGGATTGCGCAGGCGGTGGCCAATGAGACTCAGGCACAAGTTCCAAAGTCTTCGGAACCCAGATCATGCTTACTTCCATTCTCTGTACTGTCGAATTGTCTCTTCCCTGCACCCTCTC
Organism: Fusarium sp. NFCCI 5145; assembly: GCA_033439405.1. Classification (NCBI taxonomy): domain Eukaryota; kingdom Fungi; phylum Ascomycota; class Sordariomycetes; order Hypocreales; family Nectriaceae; genus Fusarium; species Fusarium sp. NFCCI 5145. Next base: position 150,866 of record JAWDHB010000336.1, read on the forward strand.
CCTTTCCAATTTTTGCTGTGCCTCCTCTCTGAGTTGGAGGTCCTTCAAGATATCTTCATACACGTTGGCAGCGGCCTCAAGCCAACGCGCGAGCACATCCAGTTCAATACGTCAGGTCTCGTAGATTGTCCAGATCTGGACGAATGCTTAGACATACCGGGGCCATCATCGCTCAATACAGCTAGCAGCAATGGCATGAAGGCCATGCGTGTTCTTGAGGAAATGTACAGTGATTCGCCGAACGGTGAGGGGCTTCTAAACTCTTGAAGCTTGAGACAAAGTTTTATGACAGGACCTAGTACACAAACAGTAAACCCAACCACGTCGCCGATAGACTTATGACTTTACTAATGGGCTGCTCAAACCCGCTTGGATGAGGAGCTTGAGGATGATATACCTGAAGATTGCGGTGCTCATAAATGACATAATCAACAGGCTTGTCCCCAGTTGGAAGGACTTGGGAGTCATCTCCAGGTTCTGTGCTGTAAGAGTTCTTCATCATGCCCGGCAATGTCTCTATCAGCGCGCCCATGGAGTTGAAATAGTCATCCGACAGACAGCACCCGGTTTACCATCTGTCCGCTTGACATTCTTGACACGTCTGTAGAGCTTATTGTGTTAAGCTTGTTAAGACACCAGCTACGGGCTCCAATTGAATCTTCTGCCCCACCTATCTCCAGCACTATCACCCACTGAACCCACTGTACTTCCAGCGCAATGAATTCGCGATATCAAGACGCACGCATTCACTTCTTCAGTGCGCGGCCATTTTGGTAATGATTTTGGATGGAGATAAGAGTAGAATATGTAATTGCAATCGACTATCAAGCTATCTATCCCTCGCAGAATCTACACGTTCGAACTCCACTTACCTCCATCGGTTATTCAGAACGGCTGTTCTGGACCTGACCCAGATCAGATATCTGATATCTACCATGATGTCTTCAGTTGTCTCACCATCCTCATTGAAGGCCACCCATATGAGGCCGCCTTTTGGCTTGCATAGCTCAAACACATCCTATCTCATAGTTAAATAGCCAGTAGCCGCAGGTTGCAATACCATAACGTCGGTAGCGGCCTCTAGAAGCCAAGGAGCCTTGGTGGTAGTGTCTTTGGTGCCGGAGAAGGATCAACGTGGTAACAAGCGAAGCAACGCCCGTACATGACTGCGACGCACTTCTAATAAGAATGCGATATCTCGCATATTTCTCCGAATGGCATATCCAAAATGTCAACATCTCCTTCACCCCCATCTCATTCACCACGGCAGTCCAATGGTGGCCGCCAAGGCCTCACCCAGCCACTGCACTTGGTACGCGATCGAACGTGAGCTATTCCATGCTGAGAAGAGCAGTATAGACAACATCTTCTCCTGCGGCGGCACATGAACGTTGGAACCGACTTGAAGGACATCAAGCGTCGAGACGGGCTCATCGGCTTCGATACGGGGTTATGGAGTAACACGTTTTGCATGCCAACGCAGTCACACCATTAACATGATTCAAACAACATAACCGCCATGAATGAGTAAATTAGAAGAAATACTACGATCTCGTGGAGTTTTAGTGGAAAGAAAAGACATATGCCAGTGTTTCTAACTGCAAAGACCAGCTGCTGGCCCACCGCATTGTGTAGGAGCCAGAAGCTTTCGTTGAGAAGGCCATTGACGGAGGGATAGGTGTTAAACAGACAATAGGCTCACAACAAATCATAGACTTAGAGCAAGAAAAACCTCGATCATATTTTCCGAGCTGACGCAAGCTTCATAGGATCCACGTGGAACTGTATTGGGGTTTTCCTCACTGATGTCCTTTGACTGAAGGGTGCCATATCCGGAACCCAGAATTCCCATGAACAGAGCACATGTCCGGGTCACATTAGGCTTTGTCAGGATATCGGAATTCATGAACTGATTTCCGTTGAGAGGTAATCTTTATTCAGGTGATGGAAAGAGGCGTGCGCAAATAAAGGTAACTGAGCAAGTTGGGGCCGGTACCGCGACCTGATAAAGTGGTTGTCCTTGGTTGTTGGAAAATGAACTTGGTTGCAGGTGTTCCAGGGCCATTGCGTGGCCTCAAACATCTTGTTGCCAGCCTCGCGCCGTTAAACCGGCGGTGGTACCCCCGGACTAAGGGACGGATCGGTCATTAAGAAAGAATATACAGAAAGTGATTGAACCTTTTTGCAAGGAGAGAGGCGAACTATCATTGACGGGTGTCTTGGTAGATGGCCCAAGACAATGAAAAAGCGGAAAGGCGCGGGCTTGGTGGGGAGGTTAAGTTGCTCACGATTGAGCGGCGCTCGTAAGAGGGAATGGACGGCGAGCCCCCGATGGAAGAAGGATTGTCTAACCAAAGCTAAATACCTAGACTGTTCGTGCAGCAAGTTGGTCAGCCAGAGCCTAGGCGCGCAAGGCCGATATTGTCGTCATGGAGCCACCACGCCTACAGTAAGCACCATTGCGAGATTGTCTGCAAGCCGCGTCATGGAGGGGATATTTCCCATACTGTCAAACAGAGAAATTCCAGAAACAAAGCCAGCACCATAGTGGCAGCTAACATGTCATGAGTAAAGGTGTTCATCATCTTCATCATCTCGTCGCCGCCATCGCTGTTGTCGCTCGTCTCACAAAACAAGATTCAGTCTACAATATCCAAAAAAGAAACCAGCAAAGTTCTCAACAGTTATCGATTTACCTAGATAAGAGGGAAAGACAAGCTTTCTACTACAGGTCTCAGCTGCTTTAGACACTACACCACAATGCCTCAACAGTTGCTACAGCAAAGATGCTGATTCTCAATGTACAAAAGGTCCATCTCCAAGTGCTCTTCAAATGCGAACTATCCAGGATTCTTCCCATGTTCAAGATGCAGAGATCCAATACTTTCCAAACTATGGTCACAGTATCTCGATCACTGGACATCTTCTTAACGTATACAGCAGTGTACTTGCGGACCTCCTCGGCGACCTCATTAGCTCCTGTTTCCTGCAAGCCATCGTCGTTCTTATCATCATCCGAAAGAACAGTCGGATTGGTGTTAGTATTATTAGGAGAAGGAGTGCTCATAGAATGGAGAAGGCCTGTCTGCTTCCTGATATCCAGGGATACTTATAGTGCCAAGCGAGTTGATGCCGCCGATGATAACGCTCCCGTTGTTAAGGGTACTTCCGTTAACAAAAGTGTTGGCCTGAATAATGAATTGTGGACTGGGCGATTGAGTCTCTGGCTGAGTGCTTGGTCGCTGTTATCATCCGAAAGATCAATCGGATTGGTGTTGGTATTGTTGGGAGGAGGAGCTTCAATAGAAACCCTTTTCCATGCATACCAAAACCATATATATATATAGTACTCCAGTAAGTAAGACACTGCTGCGAAAAAGAAAAGCTAGTTGCTCTTCTTTGTCTGCGTTCCTTCGTCCTCGTCAACTCGTATCGTTCTCATCGTCATCGTCGTTGGTCGCTCGCTGGCAGTTGTCTGTTCGACTTGTTGCGTATCTTGATCAGGGATCCTATCCTCCAGAGCAGAGCTCTTGTTGCCTGTGAATGAATTTGCAGTTGATTCTCCTGGATGTGTTTGTCGTCCAGCGAATCCTTCTTCTCAGTGAGCTTCTTCCGGTGAACTTCGTCTCGTCTTCGGGGTTCTGTTGGCGGCCGAAACTGCATTTTGATGATGAGAGGGAAACTTGTTTTGAGTCCTGTGGCTGAAAGTTTCTCCTCATCATGCGCTCCACGAACTCCTCCTTGGGGGGGTATGTGTGTCTTCTTGGTCATGGGCTTGAGCTCCTTGGCAGAAATTCTTGCCAAACTTTTGCCCTTTCGGATACCCAATAAATGAGGAGTGGGCGGCAAAGCCTCCAATGATGAACACCTTGTACCTAATCATCGGGTTTGGTACTTGCCCAGGACGTTGTTCTGAGCAATGAAGGGGAAAGGAACTTCTGTCCCTTTGCTGCATACCTTTGTCGGATATGTTGTGATATATATAAAAGGTTTTGTGTACTTCGTAGAGCGATGAAGGGGGTTGCCCAATCAGGCTGTGTGTCTGGTACGTGAGGGATCCTTATAGGTGCGGAACTCGAGGGATCTTTCGATGAGTCCAGAGAGAGGTTGGAGTGCACGGTAGGTCGGTTTGATGCGTCGTTGGCTGACCAAGCTGTGTGTCTGAGGATTGGATTGGGGTGACAATATGCAGAATGGCAAGCCGGCCATGGCTAAGAAAGGCTGTAGGATGAAAGGAGCGAAGGTCTGGAAACTCCTAACTTGGCTATACAGTACTTGATGCGGTTCATGTCTGGGATGGCTTCTTGGATGGAGGGGTGTTGTCGATTGGGAAGGGACTTGCAGAGTATATCGTCTGGAGGGAGTTTGTCGGAGTCTTTCCTGGCCTTACTGGGAAGTTCAGCTTGTTGATGATAACGAAACGATTGGGGTTGGGAGCTGAGTGATTGTTTGTGTTGGGAGCTGAGTGATCGTTTGTGGTGGGAGCTGAGTGATCGTTTGTGGTGGGAGCTGATTGATTGTTTGTGTCGGTGTTGGTGTTCGACTGGTCGAAGTAGCTCACAAGCTCCCACTGCCTTGATAGGCATCTATGTCATCGGAAGTGTCGGTGCAGATCGTCATCGTCAGAGCACACCTAAGGGGTTTTTCTGTCGAGGGATACATCAGCTAACTGGGTTTCTTGGTGATAAGGAAGCAAGAGAGACTCACTGCCTTAAGGTGCCGGTGCAAATCGTCATTGTCGGAGCACATCTCGTGGTTGTTTCTGTCGAGGTATGCTTCAGCTAACTGGGTTTCTTGTGGTAGCAATGCTGGGGAGACTTACTGGCTGAGAAGGTTCTTTGCTATAGGAAGTGTTGGGGGATTGTGGTGTAATGTCTAAAGCAGCTGAGACCTGTAGCTGGTCTGTTGTCTTTACCGCTTGATCGAGGCTTGGTTCGTAATGGGCTCGCTGACTCCTTGGTTGAAGAGCTTCAACAGTGGGGATGAAGACCGCCAATGCTGAATGGGGGAGTGAGAAGGTAGAAATGGTGTTGAAGGATAAGTCTGAAGAGGCCAGTAGCTGACAGATTCTTTTTCCTTCCTCACCAGTGGGGATGAAGACCGCCAATGCTGAATGGGGGGATGAGAAGGTGAAAATGTTGTTGAAGGATAAATCCGAAGAGGCATGTGGCTGGCAGATTCTCTTGACCAGAGGAGAACATGGGCGGTCCCGGTCTCCTCTGGTCAAGAGCTAACTGGGTTGATGGGGTAAAGACCAATGGGGGGGTGAAAAGATGTTGAATAATGATCTGAGGAGACAGAAAGTAGGGGGAATGTTGGGTATAAATAGACAAATGAATCATGGCTGATCCAAAACGTCCAAGATACTCCAACGAGGCTCAAGCCATCTTCTCCTCCGGATCAGGGTGGCTCACTTTGATTGCCTTCTTCATCTTAGCTACGTAACCTTCATACTCTTTGATAGAGCACAGATGGCGTGATCAGACTGTTTGGGTTACATCTGTTTCAATGGAAAGAGGCAGTCAGGTTTGGACTTCCAATCGTCCCAGCTTTTCCTCATTCAAACGAACGCAAGCAGCCGTGATGGTGTGCTGACGTGGTGCTTTCAGAATCTTACGACGTTGTCAATTGATCCCGTTGACGGGTAAGAAAGTGGATATTCTTGGATACGAAGAGCTTAGTCGCAAGCGCGCGTTTGCGTTTGACGCGGCGGGAGAAGGAACTGAGACACAAGGTGGCACCAGCGTGAGCGTAGCATTGTAGGATACTGTGCCGTCCGTGACGGGATTTAATACCCGGTTTGTTACAGTTACTCAAGGTCTCGATGTTTCTGTGGATCTGCGGAGAGACATGTCAATCTCTTGTATAGGGAGATCTTGGGTGGGCTTTTTTTTTTTTGCTGGCCCAGATCCTGGTGTTGACAATGGGCTTGAATTCTTGGTGGTAGTTGTCATGGTTGGTGCGTCAATTGCGCGAATTGGTCAACTACTTCGCCATAATACATTGCAGGACATTTATGGAAAGAGACTTAGAGTTAGAGGTATAGACTAACTCAGAGTAATCTTCTACTGGCAATTACCCTGCAACCACTAAACTGGATAGTTCAAGAATGCCCCAACTGCGCCTAGGTATGATAGTGAGATAGGGTGTTTACAGGTCTAAGTTCCATGAAGCCGAAAGAAATTCGACCATCACGTGAAACACTGCCTCAACTGTACAAGATACGTATTATCGCTACTGCAGTATGACTCAAGTTAGATGTTGGACGTTTGCTCAGTGATGAAACGGGGTACGTCACTTGCCGATAAAATCACACGAGGGGAAAGGCATCTTTCCATGCCGGCGGACGGTCATCTCCTCGCCTCTCAGTTAAAGCGCGGGTGCATGTCTTGCCGCCAACTGGGGAAGTGGCTGGAGGTGTTGGTAGTTTCCCGTTCAGCCAATGCAGGAGGACACACGGGCTCACTTCTGGGCTCTAGAGTTCAAGGTATCTTTGGAGATTCCTTGCCTGAGAGAGACATATCTTTCTGTGCCAGCGGGTGGCTCCTCGCTCCCTTGTCGAAGCGAGGGGGTATGTCTTGTCGTTAACCAAGGAAGTGGCTGGAGGTGTGGGTGATTTACCATTCAGACATATGCAGGGGGACACACTATCTGCCAACTCAAGGATCTGGTATTGAAAGCATCTCCAATACGTTCTATGAGTGTATCCCTTTGCCGATCACTATACCAACACAATCTCCTGCTCTTAAGGATCAAAACGATATGCGATACACAATACCAATGTTTGAGTCCAGGCACGTCAGCTCATAAGATTTCAACATCTCTGAGTTTGCCAAGATGAATGGCGCAGTACGTACTACAACTAACCACACAGCAACCATGTATTCTCCACATGGCTGAGACAGCAATAAAGCAAACATTCAGCCGCACTTTGCAAGATCGGCGGAGAGACAACAAGGCCACGGAAACCAGTGCCCGCTTTACCGTTTCAGCATCCCGTTTTTCTAGACTTGAATGTGTCGAAAGTTAGGCAGCTGTAGTCACATTGAGGAAACAACACTAACGGAGACAATATGGTTGTGCAACCAGTACCCATTTGCTGATTTCTAAGTCATGTCTTTCAGAGCAATCATTCAGCCGTGAAACCAGTACCCGCTTATCAGTTTCAGCATCCCGTCTTACTGAACTTTGACCCTCTGATGATTTCGGAGCCCTGTCTTCCCGACCAAACGTTGAGCGAAAGTCATGGTCGTGACCGTCGTGTAACCGAATTGCGGCTTGTCAGTCTCAGCATCCCGTCTTACTGAAATTAAATCATCTGCACCCTATCTTCCAGAGCAAACGTTCAGTTGATTATAGACAAGACAAGGGGAGAGACAACAAGACCAAGGATCCAAGTACCTGTTTGCTAGAAAGAGGAAGCGGGCCAGGCGCGACAAATGGGACAAGGCAATTCGCTATCCATGTCTCTCCGTCAAACAAATCTTTCCTTGAGGCTAATGTCTCTAGGATGGCACATGCCGCCCACCTGCTTCAACTGATATGTCCGACCGTTAGCGACCTCCCAGCCACAAGCCCAACATTGCTGTCGCCAAATCGACCCGACTTTGGAGTTTCTGCCAGGGTCATTGCGGGTAAGTATCCTGAGGGGTATCGGAGGATAGTGGGCAGCCGAGGTGCGGGAGGACTTGGAAGATGGCAGGGATAACGACAACTTTGAGTACGTAACAGATGATTCTGATGATGGGGATTGAGATGATTGAGGGGTCTCGACGATTCCCCTGGCTTACAAGACAGGTCACTTGATGTTCGGCCTCTGGGCGTAATTAGCTAGCTAGAACTAGAATAGAATGGATTGGTTACAGCATTGCCTCGCCAGCACTTTCTTCGTCATGATCTTGGTGATTGGTAGTGGCTAGCAATGATAGCAAGAATGGTGAGAATGATGACAAAATTTGTGATCTGCACTTATGCCACCCTTGCAGCATTCACTTCTCCGCGCCTGGATACTCCACCAAGAGTCCTTGCATGCATTGCTGCATCCGCGATCGCTACGAATTTCGGATGGTTTTCACAAGGGAAACCAAGGTAGGGGCTCCCATTTGGTAGCCATAATGGACTCAAAGTGCGCGCGAGAGATATCAGGCTTGGAGTTGTGTGACATTGGCATCGAAGCCCCCTGCGATCGCAGAGAATCTGAAGCGGACAGATCGGGAATGGTCGAAGATGGTATCTCCGCTAAGGCGCCAGAACGCTCCACGTAGTTTAAAATAGATTAGTATAGGTAGTATAGACTGGTTTGGTTTAGTATAAACTGACATTTTGCCTATGACTTTCCTGCGATTATAGTATAACCCGAGACTTATTTCTTGCAGTCAACAATAGATAAGTCATTCAAGTGTTCTATGTTGGGGATTCATATTGTCTCTACCATGGAGGATAGGGAATTCAATTTCAGCAAGTTCACTACCACGCACTGAGCCATGTAGTATATACTAATTTAAGTCAGTATAAACTAGTGTTTTCCCTTGAGGAAATACTGACCTATACCCGCAGTTCATCTAGAAACTAAAAACTCATACATGCACGACAGAAATGTCGACTCTTCTATCAATCTGCAAGCCTAAGCCTGCAATTAGAAGGATGTAGGGTAATGTGGGAGCTGGTTGTCTTCAGCGGGCCAATGACAGACACGACACGGGCCTGGTGGTGTCGCCTGATCTCCAGACATCAACACCATGAATCGGCATTTCACCATCATCAATGCTACCAAGATGCTTCAAAAATGCCTCGCTTCCCATAAAACCCTAATCAGACCTCATATCCCAGCACCCGCAGCAAGTCCAGCGCCCAAAGCCACCAACAACAAAACCCAGTCTAATGCACTATCGCAGGGAAATCTGCCGCTATGCCGACACTAAGCGACGGCGGGGCTAACGACAGATTTAATTCTTCGCGAAAATTTATTGCTCAACTATGTAATCTCAGAGTAGAATGACGTCACCTTGTCTCGAATGTTGCGAATGCCAGATGTAAGCAAAGTCAAGCTCTGGCATCCAGGTCACCAGCACGACGCGACACCACCTCCAAGTCAATTATCTAGGCTTTCCAATCGCCAGTACCAAAGTGGTGTTGAGGGACAACAGACGTGTTCGTTGGCGTGCATGGGGGATTCGAACACTGACCTCTGCCTAACCGAGGTTTCTCCGTGAAAAAGACCCAACTCAACGCCATAGACTACTCCCCGCATTTGAGGCTGTCGCGATAGCTTCATGCCTCAACAAATAGCTACAAAACTCGAAATAACAATTTTGGAGTGGCTTGACCAAGTCAAATAAGCAGAGGAAGCTTATCTCAAATAGGAATCACCAACCAAGCCCATACTCCAATATCCATTTAATAATGCGCGCTGTCTCGTATTCGGATGACAGTTCCCAATCAGAACATGAATGAAAGGAAACGTCATTAGTATTGCTGTTTGGGTAGCCAGGCGAGCAGCGTTGCAAAGGCATCACCATGCTAAACCCAAGGCCTGGCCCTAACAGCCTAGCCATCCATTAAATATGACCTGGCCCAATTGCTCTTTCAGTCAATAGCCTGGCTCTTGCGACAAATGCCCTATATTTTCACTGCTCATCAGGTCACTGGCCCTGCTCTTGCGACAAATGCCCCATAATTTCAATGCTTGTCAAGATCAGTGTCCCCTGTCACATAATGGGCTATAGGGTATATGAATTTTTCTTCGATTCTTCTGCAGAATACTTCTATAGCTTAGGCTATGCATGAGACTTTCCTTGTATTTTTGGAAAGGTCTTGTGCGCTATTTATGTATTTATATTATGTGAACTTTGGAAAAGATTTAATAAACTTATTTGAGTTCAAGCGCACATCCACTCAAACCATAACCCCATAATCAGCATTTTTCCTACTTTTCTATCAAAAAGAAAATCTGTCTACTTGAGAGAATCAATCAGTCAACTCGACTTTTGGATAACCGAGTATTTCAAGAATGCTAAGGTATTTCATTATTAGTATTTATTGGCTGACAGGATACGCCATTTAGCAGCATGTCCACAATCTAAGGTAGCAATACCTGACATTCATGGTAGTGCCAAACATGTACATAAGTAATAACTCCCTTGGGTCTACCTTTTCAATGATATCTCTCTCTACTTCATCCTTTCTACCGCCATTTGCCACCTTCTCACTATTTTCTTAGGTTCATCCGTCCTCTACCTTTCTTTCCTCATCCCTAGAGCACTTGGCGAGAACGCTGATATGTGAGAAGGACTCATATCCCGGCCGTGCCCTTGCACCAGATCGCTAAACTCAAGACTTAATACGATCAACCCTCTGAATCATGAGTGTCATCATCCCGATTCTCACAGTCCGTTCTAGTAACATGGCATTTGTCGCCACAAGGTAAACCCAGCTTTCTGCACTTGCACGTCGCCGTGCCGCAGAGAGCATTGGCGGCCTTGCAACCGCACCCGCCTCGAAGAGTCTAAACATCATCAGCAAGACTTTCAAACCATCATGGTATAGAGAGTTACGTTAAGAGCTACCGCAGCCTCCGCGTATTGATCGATTGGAGGCCACGTGCAGGCCGCGTGATTCTCCTTCCATAGCCTGAGGAGCTTCGCCATCTTGGGAACGAACTGTGGGGATAGTTCTTCGTTTGTTATTTCCCCGTACTCGTCTGCCGCGCAGGTGGCCAAGATGATGTCCAGCAGATGTGCAGAGTACCAGTGCATTGTCCCTGTCATCAAACAGGTCTCCATGGTGACTGGGGCGTGCAGCGTGTTGGGAGGCTGGATCAGGTAAGAGCCCTCTTCGATATGGATGGCGATAGGGGCAGTCGGTATTCTGCCACCCTGTGCCCACCTCTTCAACCCTTCGATTCCTAGGTTTGGCCAGACCAACCAGACTTTCTCACCTTGTTCGTTCAGTACAGTTGTGTAGACCCCGTGTCTGTCAACATGAGGCAAATGAATAGCTCCAGTTGATGCCAGTAACTGAAATCGAGTGGAGTCATCAAGATCCCCAACGGGAACCTCCGCTTGAATCTTCCCATTGTCTGTGGATGCGAGTTCAATGCACCTATAGTCGTACATGTTGATGATACAATCTGGCCCTGGATGAGCCTTTGTGCCTCGGAGGTTGAGCAAATTGAGCGGGGGGCCATGCTCATTGACACGCGTTTCAAACAGTGTCTTTACATCTTTGGAAGGTTGGGCAGTTGGAGCACGACCTTTCTCAGATAGATGGCTGAAGTCATGAATATGTAATGTATCTCGGCATGTCAACCAGGCCAGATAGCTGTCGACCTTGAGTGGTTGAGAATTAGGCGTACCGACTATAAGAACCGGTATGTCCGGTGGCCCTTGATTGAAAATTCTCGTTGCCTCAGCCATGGTGCATACTATGATGCTGTCCTGGGATTTGGTGTTGTGACTGTACTCTGAAGCAGATATGGTGCGTCCAATGTTCACTCCCTCACAATACCGACGCAGCGCTTTGTAATCCTCGCTTTCACGAGTGCCGGGGTTCGCATTCTGGATTCTGGTATCAAACATATCGTTCATACGGACAACACCCTCCTGGGCCCTGTCTCGATAAGACTCAATTAGTCCCGGAGCCGGTACTGAAGGTATAATTTGAGACTGATATTGATCCTGGGGCTGTTGCTGGGACTGTAGACTTTGACAGTTGTTTCGGTTATGAGCCATGCTCCCCTCGCCGGGCAACACCGAGTGATTACAGCGCTCACAACGACCACATTTCTTCTCATGCCTGTCTCAATTGCCTCTTCTTTCGAAGGGTCTCTGGCAGTTTCGGCACCTATGTCCCCTACTCGTGCCACAGAGCCTCCGATGGATGTCGAGCTTGCGCTCGTCGGCACTGGCGAATGTGCATTTATTGCATCTCTGACATTTCGGGTAGTGTCTGTACCATCCAGAGGTACTCAAGTTCTTTCCGCATGTGTTGCATCGCTTCGTGCCGTTCGACATGGTAATAGGACTGCGCTGAGGATTAGCACTTAGAATAACATTCAAGCGAAATATGCCATGTGGCGCACATCGATAAATGCTACTAAACCTTCATCCGCGCCTGGAGCAGCGAGATACTTGGCAGTGTGAATCTCTAGTAGAATTGCTGATATGACGAAATATCTTGTTGGTGTGAGGCACTGAGTCTTCCCAATCGTAGAAGTTCGGACAGGCGAACTTCCTGTACACAGGTGCAACAGGCCCTTAAAATGACAGTGCTATCTTCAAATGCGCGTTGAAGACTGTTCGAGACACTGGTAGGGCTACGCTCGTCCGATACGGAGTAGTCAAGTGTCGTTGCTGTCATGGACACTGCAAAGTTGCGAGTGCTGTCGTCAGAAGGCCGTGAACAGAGATGTCAGAGGAGGAAAGTTTCTGACGGGGAGAGGCAGCAGCATTTGTCAGAAGAGTCACTGCAATGAGGACAAACGGCTGCCGCTTCTTCTGCCTGCAGAGGCTACGCAATACAACGGGAAGATGCAGCACGAGCTAAGGCCCTGGAAATTAGTCGCAAGAGCAAACGGCTGCCATTTTCTCTTGCTTCCGCTTGTCAGAAATTGTCCCAGGAGGCAGATGCCGCTATTGACCTGCACGGTATGCGGTAAGAGTACGCCCTCGCCATTGTCACTGACGCGCATTGCTGAAGAGTTTGTTTCCTTTGCATACTATAAACTTCGGGAAAGCTCACCAGTTACGCTTGAAGGTCCTTTCCCGCAGAATGAATACGTCGATAATAACAGAAGAATATACTTCATAATCTGATTATCTGATACAAACAATGATACATCAAACTTACGTCCTGAAAGGTTACCATCTCACCTCTAACGTACATGCAAAACAAATCCCACCGCCACCCATTTATTCCCAACTCCAGCGCCCTGGCCCATCAGTCCTTGGTGCATGAATCATCACCACCTTCAGGAAATTACACAAAAATATAACTGACCAAGACTGCAAGAAGTACCACTAATAAGAATAACACTATGTTGGACGGCGGCCAATACTCGCCATAGGCTAGATCATGATCGAGATAAAATGGGCTAAGCTCCGCGTCATAGGGACGTACTCTAGAGGCGCGCTGTGACATTCGCTGCCGGGGGGGAATACGGTTACCAGATAGACTGGTCCGAGATCGTCGCTGGGAAGGTTCGCATTCTGGAGCAGAGGTACTGACGAGCTTGTCCAGGAAGAGCTGATCAGCTCTTGGCCAAACAATGTTGGACACTGCTGGTGCTGTGGGCTCAGTCATGCCGGGCATCTTCGTAGACCCGCTGATCGTGTCGGAGCCTCCCTTGAGCTTGTTGATGTCCTCCCGGAAAGTTCTCGTTGACTCAGACTCGTCTGCGGCTGGACTCTTTCGCTCGGCCATCTCAGGAGCCGCAGACTGAGATGAAGCTTTATGCGTCTGCAGGTTGATGAGATTACTCCGTCGAGGAATTGTTGGATAATTGACTCGTGGCTCCCCTCTCGCAGACCGAGATGAGGGGTTATACGTCTCCAGGTTAATGTGATCCCTCCCCCGAGGAAGACTTGGATAATCGACTCGTGGCCCCTCTCTCGCAGCCTGTTGATGACCCATGGATATCTGCACGTCTTGGCCGCGGTCCCTTTCAGTAACCTGTACCGGAGATGCATGATTGCGGATAGCATCCTGGCTTCTGATTTTGTTTATGCCGACGAGACATTTCTCAAACTGATTAAGACGAGCCTTCTCACGGTAGAACTCTTCTGTTGCTCGTTCCAGATTGGCTTCGATAATACTCGCTTGAACGGATAGAGAAGGAGGACTATGATATTGCTGAGGTGGGAAGGTGGTCGACTTGTTTGACTGAAAGCACGCATCGGGATATGATAGATTGGCATACGCCCCGTCTTGAAACGGTGGAGTAGGGTACGGCTGAGACAGGGGCTTCCATGACAGTAGATTGCTAGTCTCAGTGGCTCGGCCTTGATGGGACTGGTCCTGTTGACGCTGGGGCTTGTCATGAAGGCTTCGGCGTATAGCTTCATCAATGTCACTCTGGTTGAAGTCATCGTCGTGGTTACTGCTCCGATGATAGGTGGATGAGACTCGTGGTGGAATATGCTCGGCCGGTGGCGCTGGGAGAGGAGAGTCGTTTATGCCGTCGTGTGTTCCAGGTGGATGCTGGCCTGGACTCCGAGTCCAATCGAAAACAGTCTGGTCACCTCCAAGATCCCCTCTCTCCGCGACTTGTCCTGATTCCTCCATTGCCTTCAAAGTATGCTTTAGAGAACCGAGTATCTTTGCCTTGACAACCTTCTTCTGGTCTTCATTTAGTCTGCCAAAGTCAAGACCAAGTGTCAAGGCAAGCTGACTAAGAGATGCATCGCTAGTATGCTCAAGACGCGCCGCTGTATGATGGGAGAGAAGCCATTGTTTCATTGCTATACGGTCCTCAGGAAGCCAGTGCATTCGCCGTGATGGCTTGCTGACGAGATCTGAGAGGAGTCTTCCATTGAATTTGATTCGCGGACCTTCCTGCATGAGGTTTAGTCAGTATTCCATTCGAAAGCTAGGGCACAGGGGAGTGCTCACGCCGACTAGGTTACCCATATTGCCTAATGTGCAGTAGCAAGTAGAACCGGGAGCAGTGGTGGTATGATGGGAGAAGCGAGAAGAAGATGGGCGAGAGTGGCCATTCAACAGAATGAAGACACCTGAAGCGGAGAATTCAATGACGACATAGAGTAGATTTGTTTGACATGATGTTCAATTCAATGGGCGATACGGAAGGTTGCAGAGCGCTAATGCAGCGTAAGAATGAAGTCTTTGTCTTTGTTGAAGACGGGCGACATTCTCATGTGCGACCCCAATTGAACTGTCAGATCGCGTTCGGGTATGTCAGTATTTTGACCCCCCATTATATCAGCTTCTATCTCTGCAATACCGCCGAGATCAAACTGATAATAAAATGCCGAATAGAATACATAACGAATAGCTAGTGTGAGAATTTATTCTGAGCCATTCTCGGGATGGTTCCGGCTTTGGCTCCGGCTTTGACGGCCCCACCCGGTGGCGGGTCCGTTCCGGCACCGGAGAAATACGAAACAAAAGGTAACTCAACCTCAAGTAACACAGCAGCAGGCGCAGCAAACAGAAAAGAGACGCTAGCAAGAAGAAAGGAATTTCTGAGCAAACTGGTTCTTAACCGCTCTTTGTCATGAACGCTTGAGCGTAGTCGATACTTGCATATATCGGCTTGGCAAGTGTATAAAAGGGACACCGGCTCCCACCTTTACTTCATTTCTCCAGAACTCTTCTCTACTTTCGTCAGTTGAGTACTTTACCACGCACTGCAACAAGCAAGGAAAGAAGTTCAGCTCCTGTGCTCTCGACCACAGATCTCCTACAGCCAATAAAGCTAGCTCACAGCAAACTCAGAAGTCATCATTCGCCATGTTTCCACCAGAGCTACCAGGTAAGTCCACAGTTCCTTCCCCGAGACAGTATCTTACAAGTACAGAGTCCCTCTACGAAGCTCTCGTTTCGATGAGATGGGCACTGGATCAAATTCTCCCTTCCGTTCAATATCTCTTTGAACAAGTCAACTGGTTCGAGACTATCGAAACGATTCATCGACAAGGCACTGCGATCTTTCCTCGTGCAATGTGGGGCCTCATCTTGTCGCTTTTTCCAATCATTCTTGTCGTTCGGCTTTTTGTGGGAATGGTGAAAAGCCTGATGGGGATGATACTTGATGTAGTCCATGCTCTTGGGATTGCCATCATGCTTGCCATTGTCATCAGCCTGGCCGAGAAAATGATTCAGTGATACATGAAACGACAACACATCTGTCTCTAATTACATTGGACTTTTTGGCAAAGCTAAGATGTTTCGGAGGAATGAAAAAGGCGATCAGAACTTCTAGGGATGGACGAATTAAATAACAGGAGATTTTGTCAGACGATATTCTTTACGACCGTTTGTTATCCTTAAGGGGTTAATTGACAAGGGACGAGATGGAGTCGAAAATGGAGGTGGAAAAGGATGAGACTTGCCATGAGCAATACATATCAACCGCCACGGCGTTGCGAGTAAGCTACCTATGGAGCAGCACGTTCTTGGTGGAGAGAGGCTAGACTGTAATTGTCTCGAGATTCAATGTGACATTGTATCGTCATGAAATGCCGTCACACTTGGACAAAATCGATAACTTGGATCTAACTTGAGTCTACGTTGACGGGTTGACTGACTGGCTCCTCAACCCTCGGGAATTTATCCAAGGTTCCTGATCTCCACGCTAACATTAGGCTGCCTTTCGAGTTCAAGCCAGCCTCTAGGATTAGTATCCTCATTTGTTGAGGGCTGGCTTTACGACGACTTAACTTGGCGATGCTCTTCCAGTCAACAACGTTACTCCTGTAACCAAGCCTCCCATTAACAATCGCCTAGCACGCCCACGCCAACAATGTAGCGCAAGGCGGACTTCCTCAGTTCGGCGTGGAACTGGCTGGTCCAAAATAAACTCCAGTAGAGGTGCCCTGTATCCTACTGGACCCTGGGATGTTGAAGCTATTCCCAACACACATACACAGCCGTAGGCGAGGGATTGAGTTGTCATCCACTCGGGGATACGCCTGCGGGCAAGCCGGCTGAAAGCCTTGTAGAGTTTTCAACCTACGTCACAGGACCCTTCATTTCTCCTGCAGTCAATACCCGGGCTGCTCCAGTGGCAAACGCAGATGGTTTAGTGGTTGGTTTACCCCAGCTGCGCATAGCCCAATTGCTCTTGCAACAGCTCCACTGCTCCCGCGACCCTACTCCGTACAATAGGTGATCTGTTGCTCCTCAGAGCAGTGCCAGAAGGGCTACTTGGTGGATCAAGTCTAACTTTGGTGCAGTCGTAAAATAACCCTTGGGCAATGACAAGAGAAGGTACATCATTTTCGAGAAATAACTACAAACCATGTGAGCAAAATACAACCTTTGTTGAATCGTTTGCAAGTGCGTGACATGTCTAGTTGCAACGAAAGGTACCGAAAGTAGAACAAAGAGCTCTACAACCTTTTAAAAGATAACAGGCAGATCGTGCGTCAGCTGTAACCAAGCTGCCATGACGTCTATCTGTACATAATTACGTGCAAAAAGTTCTTTGTTGTCTTTACTCATATGAATTTGCCCATCTTTGCATCTCTCTTCTGGTGGACCAGATCTACTCATCTCCGCCTTTGAAGCCCAGGACTTTCACCTCCAATTCCCTCTGCGACAATGTACTGCACATCTGACCAGAAGTGTCCTTCTCCCCGTCATGAGGCCAACTGCCCCTGGTGTGTCTTGAAGCGGCCACCTTGTCCATATCCTCCCAAGCACTCATCCTCCTTCCCTTCCACTAGACAACGGCAGCGCAGAAGACTTCTTCGATTCCATTCGCGGTTTGTCTTCGCTATCCAACTCACGGAACCTGAGCCAAAGGTGGTACTACGCCTTACGGACCAATGGATCACGTTGATTGAAGAGGGGTTTCACGTGTTGAGTGATAGACACCCATACGAATTCACAATGGACACCCTTTCTGAGGATAGCCGTGCTATTGTGGAGCATGTGCTTTGGTTGTGGAAGAGCTTTGTCAAGCGATAGATATTTTCAGAGAGGACATTCGTTTTTTTATCGAGTCAATGAGTGCGTCTTTTGAACCTGTCGAAGCCTGTGAAGCATATTTCATACAGCTCGGCAACTAAGTTCTTATTCGCAACCGGAACCTATGTCCATACCCTGACATATATATCGAGACGGAAGCATCAAAGACAAGGCGAGCCATCTTCCACACCAAGCACGCAGTCGATGTCTTCAAGTTCAGCCGAAGTAAGATAGATCTCGCGACAAGCGCAGTCGAAAACCTCACCTACAACCTCAAAAGAAAATACCTTTTCAGGCTTGAGGAGGATCTCACGCATGTAGCCATTGGGCTGACTCGGGTGCATTGGAAGCTCTACCGCCTGAAGTATCGGCTAAACAGGGCGTTGAAATGGTATCATCGTGTGGATAACAGGAGGAGGATTCAGGTGTCGGATGCCAAGTATGACCCAGAGACGCCTCGTGAGAAGAAAAGGTGGGTTGGCCCGGACAATAGTCGGCCGTCGTGGGTGCCGGAGAGTTGGTGGTGTCGTATGTCTTGGGCAAAGTTTATGTTATGGAGGAGGTTCCAGTCGAGGAGGAGGAGGAGTGGCTTCTTTCTGATATATTGTGATACCTTTATGTGCAAAGAATGTTTTAAATCTAATAAAAAGCCTAGCTAATTGGTCTTTCTTAAATCTCTCTCTAACCTTTCCTCACCTAGCTCATATCTTATACATGTCCCTGATGCTGACGCTGTCATTATAGGTGTAGGCAAAGCCGCCTGCTTGCCAATGCCTTTTTCTTGGTATTCTTCCCAAGAGCCCTCTTAGGCGACTTCGTTCTAGGATTCTTCTTCTTGAAGCTACCTTGAACCTCATAGTAGGTAGATTTGACCCTTTTCTAGAGGTTATCTTCGATCTCCATAGGGGAACTTCATGACTACCCTCCGGGGGGGCGGCTGTGGCTGGCTCTGCAAGTTCAAACGCCCCGGCGTAAGCTTCATGCTCTATTCAGGATACAAGAAGGAAGCAACACAACACCTCATCCGGGAAAATCCTCAGCTATTATGGCTTAGCACTACCGGCTGGCCCAAGCTCGAGCGCTCTCTGTATCTCAAGCAGCAAGATGGCTTATCTCACTCGGCTGATTTTGAGAGTATCGTCCCCCACAAAGGAAGGAATGGATAGACCGGTTTGCTTTGGGGTCAGGCAGCTAACAATCTCAGGTCAAATCGTGGGTTGCTCGGCGCCACAAAGAACTTCAAGATGCTGGCGTCTGCTTTGACTGCTACGACAAGGGCGAAGGAGGTTACCGCCTCGCATACGCGCCATGGTCCCGTGCCTTTCTCCTCAAAGAGTAGGACGGACAAATCCTTTCTGAGAAATACGCCGAGTTACTCTTGGCCAAATATGGGGAGCCAACGATTGAGACCTACGCCGATGTCGAGGATAACATCGAAGCCTCCGAGTCCGCCTCGAACGCTGGCGACAACGTCATGTTCGCAATTGACCAGCGCCACGCCAAGATCGACGAGGGGACCGGACGGCTTGTCGAGTGGAACGCAATGCTTCTTCAGATATACCGCATGTTGATAGCAAGTGGGGAGTGTGATGCTGACGAGCATGTGCTGATGGGTATCATGGATCAGTTGTTTGAAAGGAGGGTTGAGTTGGTACAGGAGATGGTGGAGACGGGGGAGGAGCTTGATGATGCTTATCGAGAGTTTTTTGGTCTGGGAAAAGATTCTGTTTATCCTTATCAGGGACGGATCTGGAGGGATATGCTGCGAACCATTGTTCCCTCTCCAGTGACTATGGGTGGCAAGACAGTGAATTAAGAGATCCTGCCTACCTGTATACATGGCATATGCACGGCTCGTCCTATTATTGTTACTCTTTATTTCCACGTCCTCTGCCTCGTCCCTTGTGCCAGCGTAGAAATCTAGCAACTTGCTCCTCCGTAAACGGAAATTCTTCCTCCTCCTACCTGTTGCGAGGTATACCATCCGGCGCGGGTTTTTGACCATCAACCACCATGGCATTTTGACAAGAAGAGCCTGGGTTACCAAGGACCGAGTGTAGATAATCCATGGTAGCATTTTGCTTCCTTCGTGGGGTAACCGTCGGCGTTGGAAGGCCGCCCTATGCTTGTTGGTGGCCTCTTCGACGCAGTCGGCCAAGACCAACCTACAGGCATGGTAGCTTTGCGGGTGACTGGCTGATCATGAACCGCTGGCTGAGCAGGGGCAGCCAATATTGCCTTCTAAGCCGCCGACCCAAGTGCACCGCGTAGAGATCTTGGCGAGTTGGTGGTCCATTCCCATGGACAATACTCTTTCCCAGGCGCACAGCGGGAGAGGTCATATACTGGCTCGAGAATATTTGCCTTTTGCAAATCAGTGGGCGTGGTGAAGCTTTTGTGCGGCTGTGATGGTTCGTGGTGGTAATATCGCGAGACTTGACGAGCGCGAAGTCTGATAAGATCAGATGGGGATGACATTTTTTGGGGAGGGAAGATGATGGCAGAAGGAAATGAATGGGTTGAGATTGAAAAAGATGGACATTTCTATAGCATGGAGCTGCTTTTGACGCCTAGAGAGTTGGTTATTCACTGTTGAATATTGGTGTTTGGTCATAGGTATGCAGACCTCCAATGACCTCATACTTACCCTTTTAGGCATCTGCAGGTTATCCTCCATGCCACAGAAGTTGATAAGATCCTTGGCAGTCAATCGTGTCTTTCGTCGCGAGGGACCGAAAACGAGTATAGGCTTGTCAAGAGTGGATTCATAGACTGCGCCAAAGGCAGAACCCCCTGACTTCTGCGAAGCCATCAATGTACTCCAGAGGGACTGGGCGGACTGACCAAAAAGGCAATTTGCCTCGAGGCGTTGGCTGATGCGGCATGTCACAGTTCGGAATAAACCCAACTACGGATAGTGCGGACACACTTTTGTCAGAGGGAGATGTCGCTGGCTTGACTAAATCCTCCCCGTCTCATCTTGTTCTCGCGTCGTATACTGCAATTTCATCATATGAGATTGCCCCAGTTGGTAGGTCCGGCCCCCTTGGCGTAACCTTATCATGGTCCTTTTGCCTGTTTCGGATCAACACTTTCTTCTAATTGGGTCACCATCTGGGATCGATCTACTGAAGCTACGCTAAGCCAATGGTCCCTAACCGCTGGCGTTCGTCAGTAACCATACTCAATTGGGCAGTTCATTCACTGCGGACCGCCGCACCATGGTTACGTTTACATTGTACGCCGGAAGTCGTATGGCTCATCGACCGTGTCTGAAGCCTGGTCTGAGGTGATAATCAATCACCCTCCATAGTTCAATTGCGCAAATGGATCCTCCTGCCGGTTACGGTGTCACGCCCTTCGCCCATGGATCATGAAGGGGCTAGAAGCTGTGAACTCTCGATACAGACGCTTCTTCCATCACAACATTGGGCGGACTGGGAATGTTCACCGGGGAAGAGGAGGAAACCATTGTGGCATTCTTTATGTGATTGATGGAGAGAACCGGCCTATCTGACTTCAAACACAAAGACGAACAAGCAGTATTTCCTGCCAGAGCCTTGCACTAAGCGAATCTGAACTCGTATTGCTACTTCGATCTTCGCTGCTCCTCAGCGCTCGTCGGACAGTCACGGGGAGCTGTCAAGGACGACAAAGATATGCCACTGCAGTGTCGGACTCAGCGTTGGACAACACCAAGGTAATGTTTGGGGAAGAAGGCGGTTGGCCATGACCTTTATGGGAAGAACGATCTAAGCAGCCATCCTGTTGTACATTGTGGCAGTGGTATAACCATAAAGAGCGCTTACGGATAGTGCCAAGGCCAGGCTCAGAACCAGGCACCGAGTGCCACGACCTCTGCGTCAGGCGTCCCAGCACGCTCTATAGTCTAGCCCACGCCCTCTGGGGAACAGGAACTCAGAGCAGGAAGTAACCTAATCAGTGGTATTCATGACATAGGTATGCGAGATTGACCAGTCAGTCAGTCAGCTTGGGTTGGCTACGGACTCCAGCGTTGTAGCTCGGACCACGAATCTCTAACGCGTTTCCATTGGGTTTGCCTGGCGGCTGGACATTTCGTTCCTGGTCTGTGGTTCTGTTTGGTCTACTCGTCGCACCACTCAAGCTCAGCTTCAAACCGTAGCTCGGGCTCGGGCTCAGATCAGGGTTCACACTTGGAACATTTATCTTCGCCCCGCAAGTCGACGAGTTTATGGAACCTCGCACCTATACGAAAGAGAAGTGGCTTATTGTCGGGATCGTATAGGTGATCCTTAGAAATAGTATTATACTTGATAAAGAGCCTATTTAAGGTTGCTACATATGCTCCAGCTTTCCGATGATATACTCGGCAAGGGCTTTGGTATGGTGTCGCTCGAACGTGCCGATTTCACAGGGATACGACTCTGCACTAAATGCACAAGGGTGATTCAAATTTCATGAGATGCCGCAAGGGTTTAAGAGGGTTATTAATTGAGCTTGAGTTGAATGAAAGCTAATTTTAGTAATTCTATTCGGAAATGGGAGGTCCCTTGGCTAGAGGATGAGACAGCTATCAAGAGACTCGACACTCGGACTCATCGGCACCATCCTTGCAGTAATCGATTGTTACAATCTCCATTCTAGATGTTGGTTTCGAGCTCCGCACAATGCTATTCAGAGCTTTTTAAAAATCCAACGATCGAACCCTGTTGGCTGGACCATTCAATTAGCCTCCCTGGTGGCTCTCCGATATCCCTAACTGGACCCAAACGGCCTCAATGACATATCTGAGCATTTCAGGTCGGTCTCCTTCATCTATTGTCAAACTTGATTTTTCGCGAAAATTTAAATCGAGCCAGGCTCACGGCCAATCAGAGCGCTCAACCTCGGAAGAGAGCGATTGATCATCCGAGAGCCAAATCCTAGTTGATCCGTTGATCTAAAAACACTCCATGTCCAAGGCAGAGCCAAAGAATGATGGCATTTTGCTTGAACTTCCAGATTGTGTCGAATGGTGGTGACAGTGGTGAGCCAAGTACGCCCCAGCCTAAATCGACGTCATAGTATACGTGGTGGGATCTTGATGGTGGTCTTCTTCTCCGCGCTCTCGGTGGTGTCGTCTCTATAAATGCAGTCGAAACACTTGGTGAAGACCGCTCTGATTGTGCAGGACTCGCCATCAGCCACCGCGGAGCTGAAGAGAAGGTACGGCGGATCAAGCTTGACTACGCTCGGATCTTGGAGTCTTGTGGCTAGAGATCATCGATATCCTCTTCTTCGGGGAGGGCGTAGACGGGAAAGTGGTCGTAATAGGTCACATTGGAGGGTATTTCGGTGGAGGTATTGTCAATGAGGGTGCTGTCGGCCTTGTAGGTGCTCTCGGTGGACTTGGTTTCGAAGCGCGCGCATACTGTGCTCTCATATGGTCAGCTGAAATACATGTAATACATATAGCACTGACATAGTGAATAGTTTCAACGATCTCGACAACGTCGTCAGACTCTGCAAATACAACCTGGCCATCGAGGAGGCCCTGAGGCAAAGACTATTGGCATCGTGAGCTCACAGACCGCGGAGGGCTTGTTGGCCAGGATACCCACGCTGACGACGGAGAATGGGAAGCTCAAGAAGAGGATTGAGATGCTCAAGGAGAGCGTGGCGTTACTCATGTCTCAGGAACAAGCGGTAGCCCATCTGTGCACCCGAGGCACGGTGGGTGTTTATTGGTCCGGTTTAATTGCGGACTCGAAAAGTCCGACCAAATGGTTTTACGTAAGCCGTAAGCAAGACAATCGAGGTGCGGGTGGTTTTACAGGGTCCAAGTTTCGTCCACCACGGTATAGTCTTTTGTCAGTACGAGCGAATTCCGCCCGAACCTGCTGTATTACCGAGTATTCGGTGACCTGGAGTCTAACGACGTAGTCCAGGATGATGTGGACCCTCGGTGAGCACGGATACTCAGCCTCACCGCCCGTCAGCGCGGCCTTACGCTACCCTTAGTCCCCGCATCATTCTCCCCCCAAAACCATGGAAGGATGACTACTTACTAGGTCACGCGGATATCAGTGACAGCGCCTCGTGAGATCACGACAAAACTACCCCAGAACCGATGCCCTTAATCACCGACGCCGTTCGAGGACTCCGCCCGTCATGGAGCGCGTCAAAACGGAAGATCCCCCCGAACATCCAGTTCAACGAAAAGGAAGCGACCAACAACACCAGCAGGGTGTCGACCGCGACGTCTTTCCATTGACCCGCCCTCCATCGTTGACAACGCGCTATGCACAGCTCCAATAATAACCACCAGTCGACATCTCACCATCTCAGTCTGCACCTTGGGACTCTCAATGACTTCACGAACGATCCGATCTAGTGCTTCCGCCGCAACATATGACGTCCCGATGCTGCGTCTGGCTTGGGCTCTTTCCATGTCTCTTCTTGGGGTTGTTTTCAACCATCTTCAAGAGGGGACTCTTATAACTGTCTCCGAAGGCTCCCGCCATACTGCCGAGGGTCGTCTTGGGCGTAGGGCATCTCACTCAGTCACCTTCGTCTCCAGATAGGAGAGGAGAAATACTTCAGAGGTACGCATTGCAGCTCCAGACCGGCGATACCTTGGAGTTGAAGGAAGAGGCATGTCTGATGATTTTTGTTTTCACGAAGTCTTGGTGCCATCTTCTAACAGACGGGAATCTGTGGGAGACTTCTAACCACCGCCTTCATACAACTGACCTTTAAATAGCAATTTGTTTCAACAATCCACCAGGCACGGCAATCTCCTCTTGCACGACATTCAGCAAACAAGACAAAACGTAAGCACGATTCTACGTGAGGGGAGGTTGAGGACTGGGATGAGGTTAGAGCCACGGTTACGAGAAGTTGGACGAGTCCACCTCGAGAAAGACCGCCGATAGAGAAGTCACAAATGTCGAAGATGGAGACTGAGCATCATCACCCGTCATTAGACAATCTTACTCTCGCAGTCCCTTGTGGAGACAGCGAGTCGCCGGTCTCGTCTCCTGAGCATCTTTCGACGGGTTCCTGAAGTACGACCTTAGTGGGGAGACTGCCTCTCTCGGGAGATCTGCTATTAAAAAGCTCCTTGTAAACGTGTTCAGAGCGATCCGCGGTCAGATCTTGTAGGTTATAGCGTATCAGAATTGTCATGGTGCTGCTCATCATCGTTCAGATAGACCCTGCAAGACAAGGATGTGGATGGTAGTGATTGGGATACGCGTCAAGGTCGGCCACTATCATAACCAACCCCAATGTGTGCAATGGCGACATGACTTGACATGGTGGTGTATTTTAGTTGGAGATCTCAATTGAAGGGATGGCGCTAGTGGTCTATCGCAGTACCTCCGACATAGTAAAAGAAGTGAGACCCAAGAGACATCGTCACAAACTGATGGTACACAATTGTCACGATCACGTACCCTGTAGAAAATAGTGAGCTTATCGGCCACTCCACTATAAAAGCTAGATTGGCGAGCAAACTCAATCTCATATCAGTCCATTCACCTTGCTTGGATTCTATTTCAATTTCCTAAATTGGCAACTGTTGATGTCGCTAATCTTCCAGAATTTCCACTTGATGGGCACGACGCTATGCCTGATACCCCGCATCCTGAAAAAAACGTCTACGGGTCTACCCAAAACTCTCACGCCGTGCCTGCAAACTGAATCATGGCGCAATCCGAGTCTTCTTTGAGGATTAGATACTCTCAAACATTGAATCTACTGAGAACACAAGTGTTTATGAACAACCCATTCATGAATTCCGGCATCATGATCTTGGTTTGACAGGCCCTAAACATTAATCGAGTGTTCCATGTAGTGACATTCGAGTTATTACACTTGACTTGTCTTGAATAGCAGGCCTGGGATAGATCTGATCGATCGGGTCTTGTGGAGTTTGTACTAAGTAGACTCTTTCACAATGGCCATTTTTGAGCGTTAGTCACTGACTCTAACGATGCTGTCCCAATGGTTGCAAGTGGTTGGCACATCAAAGTGTTCCTTTGGTTACTGATTGCTGCTGGAGGTAAGCCGCGCAGTATCGCGCAGTCGTTGAGTACAGCCCCGCTGACGAGATATCGTCAATTGACCACAGAGTCAATGGTATCTCGAGGGCTCAGGTGGCTTGACCGAGATGACGGAAGTGTCTTCCGATATGTACTTTCCACTACGTGATTTTGGTGAGAGGACGAGGATAGCTGATTCGAGGTGGGTGTCTTGTGATCTTGACGCCATTTGCCTCTCAACCACGTTGGAAGTCAGCAGCCGCAGTAAGTGGCTTGAACTGGCTTCTTGGCCAACGGCGTGCGATAAGATAAGGTGAACAAGCCCCCACCAACGCGACGCGACTGACGGGGAGCCGCTGCCAACTCCCTCTGCTTTCTCCCCCTCTTTCTTTCTTCCCTTCTTTCATCTTCTTCAGCCTCAACCAGGGAGCTTGTCGGCGAAAAACCTTCCAACGACATGTCCTCTCTGCCTCCGCCGTCCGACAAGCCCACGGCCACATCCAGCCGCGAGGTCACACCGCCTGAGCTTAGGCGCACTCGGCCTATATCCGGTCGGCTTCCAGAAGCTCTGGTCGAGTTCAAGCGCAGAGCCGATGCTGGTGAAGCTGGTTCCTGGACTGTCCTCCCACTCAGCAACGACGACTACACCAAGTACCACGAGCGGATCAACGCCGTGTTTCGACGAGTCGACTACGAGCCTCATAAAGGTCGAATAGCTATCCGAATGCCTGGACCAGTACACGAAAACTTCATTCGTAGGTTCGAATTCAACCTGTTTGCCAAGCTGAGCGCCCTGGGACTTGAACATCAGAACACTGCTACTGGGGACTTTATAGAAAAGATCACGTCCTTCGGTTCTGCTGACATCGGATTGGACCCAGCCCCTCAAAACATGCCAAATCAGTCTACGGCAAATGCGAACCATTTCACGCATTCCCCAGACTCTCAATATTCGCTTGACGACTCAGAATTATCTGGTGTTGTCCTCGAGGTGGCCTACACCCAGAAGGGCAAGAAGCTGCGTAAACTGGCCAAGGATTACATTTTGAACTCACATGGCAAAATCAAAGCTGTCATTGGCTTTGATATAAACCAGGGCAACATGCCATCGACGATTTCAGTCTAGAAGATTCGAAAGACTCAAAGCCCTGGAGGTCGACTCAAGTTGGGAATTGACCAAGTTGTTGACGAAATCGTAATTTCCTCCCCTTCTCACAAGACACGATCTAACTTTTCCAGACCTTCCGAACTGCTGAAAAGACGCCAGCCAATGGCGAGTTGACACTGTATCTTCACGACGTTGCCGAGGATGAACGCTGTAAGGGCGTCGAGAACCTGACTGTTTCGATCCCCTTTAGTGAACTCTCTGCTTTCCTGGACAGAGCCGAAATGAAAGTCTATCAGAAAAGGCCTAACTGCGGTGATCAAGAGAGTGTCGACTGGTCATGTCCGTCATCCAGTCCTCACCAAGATCTGTGTCCCGAGGATAAGACTGAGGAGGATGTGCTGGAGGATGTGAACAACGATCCAGAGAAGAACGATTCGGACTCCGAGGAGACCAGCACCATATCCCACACCAAGAAGCGGTCTGCCGATGGCGTAGATCCTACTGAGGGGCCAGCACTCAAGCGACGTGTCACTCAGGGAGCCATCCATGAACCAAGCGGCAATATCGAAGAATAACGACAGATATCTACCGACCTTCTGTTTCAGAGCAATCTTTTGTGCCATAACGACAATTTGGTCTAGTTGTCACATACTATGTCCTGGCAGTGGATGTAATGTTTTGTTCGATGCTGGATAAAGGTTGGGAAGGTGTTGGATCTCGGATGCTGAGCATGGTCTCCTGGACATTATGCATTTTAGCAGAAGCACTTGCAATGGGCTTATCTATGGTTAACTTGAATTAAGTGTTACGGAAGGATAACTTGTTGTACATAGTTCCTACTTCATTGTCTCTCAAGCCCCTAGTCACAATGATGCTTGCGGCGTCATTCATCGATGCATCAACGGAGTCTGTCGATGTCAGGTGAGCCACCTTCAGCAGTTTCTTGAAGAGTGGTCGGTTGAGTATGAACGGAAGTATTGTTTAAAGAATGAATAGTACTATTTCGTTTTTTCTTGAAAGTCATGCCCCTGTGTAGACAATAGCGAAGTCAGCAGACCAGCAATGGCAGCCAGCGAGTGGCTTCAGATGTCGCTGTCAGTTACAAAAACATGACCCTTTTTCTGTCTGATCGCTGATTTCGACCGCGAGGAGTGCTAGAATATCTCGATTGCTATACGAGCTTCCCTCTTAGCAATACCAAGTACATCAGCGCCCATGACGCAATCGAGGAGATATTTGGACATTTCGATGTGACGCTCAAGATGGCGAATCACCATCCGATTGAAGAGCACGGCTCATGGTAGGTCAAGCTTCATATATTCCGCTGGCTGTGGGCCTTTGAATCCAGAAATGTGGAAGGCATGGAAAATGGCGAGTTCATCAACAGAATCATGAGAGTCGAGTCTGCCCATTTTCTTCTCGACGACGGTCAGGGTTCATCCAAGTTGCCGATCCAGCACAAACCATGCCTGTATCTGACTCCATCAAGCAATTACTTGCAACCGAAATTCATATCCATGTCAAGTAAACAAGCAGCCTCAAACTTAGCGAAATCCCCCACGACACATCGATTGTTCCATCCATCGTGGGACGATGTTGCTTTGTACGATGTTTGGGCCTTGGAAGATAACTCTTATTCGAGAAATTTTCTAGCGTCATAAAATGTGCCCAAAACTTACCACTTCTTTGAGATTGAGAGGATGGAGCGTGTGTTCCCAAAGCCATCCTCATAAACAGCGATGCTGAGACATTCAGTGGTTCAAACATCAGTACAAGGCAGAAGGCAAATGGACGGATTGCCAAATGACTTCCCGTTCGTCGAGAATTCAGTGTATCCAGAATCTTGATAACGACGTTGGCATCGAGTTGCTCACCGAGGGTGCGAGGGGTGTCGTTGGATAGAACTTTCAATGGTATAATTTGTAACCGAGATAGGATGGTGCTGATACATACGATCGAACCAAACAGTTGACAGCAGTGCAAAGTGTAACGAATGCGGGCCCGATGGGAATGGTTCTTGGAGATCAAACGAGATCCAGGCATGGTCTTTCCGTCTTCACTGCAATTTTCATACCCTACGAGCTCGCGTTCTGTCCCGCTCATGTTTCTATTTGATCAGCTGTCATGACTCCCATTATATGGATATCACGTAGTGGGGCTTATAGTCTCACAGAACTTTCAATCATGGGACAGGTGTCGTGGTGACCGTCTCCTCCTCAGTCTTCGTAGCTCAGCGCTGTCCTTAAAGATCCACTTGGGGCAACCCGGCTGCAGGCTCTGAGGATCAATAAGCGACAGACACGCTTCATGATTCTGGTTTCGAATGGGATGATAGCCCCAATAAAGGTGCTGCTCCCGCCAATTGATATCTTGACGGCAATCGAGGCTCCTGTGGCGCTGTCTGCATCACAGTTCCTTTCCCAGACGCTGAGAGCTCGAGTTGAACAGTTCATTGAGTTTCACTGAGTCTTGTTCTCTCTCGTGTCTGACTCCTCTGGTAGCTCTGCTCATTGCTCTTATTCTTATGTCCATATCATCCTCAAATTCATCCTAAGCCTTTTATGCCAATCGGCTACACTCCCCATCCCGATCCATCTGTCCACCGCTTGACGAGAACCAGCCAAGATCGTTCCGTACCGTTCCATCTGTAATACTATGGGCAAGGCGGGCTTCCTATGACTTTTGTAACCTCGTGGTGAGAAAGTCGAGTTCTCCAGCCTATAGCACTTAACAGCCGTCCTTGTCATCGTCGAAAGAGTTCAACCTGTCCTCAAGGCTGATGGTGTTGTCGGTGCCCAATGAACATCTCTGCTACGTGTTGCGCGACCATTGTAGTGTAAGTCCCATTCCGAGCACGGTTGGTGAAAGACTGCACCAAGCCGTCTAACTCTGTCGCTGATATGTAGACCCACGACTCCGGGTACTAGAGGAGAGGGTTCTCACTCAATGCTCGCATCCGTGCCTTGAGCTTGTCGTCAGTCGTGGGAGTTGTATAGTGACAAATCGGGAGGGATACTGCTGGGATCAGTGTCAAGGTAAGCCCTCATCAGCAAGAGTTCAAGGAAAGGAAGCGGTACTCACATCAAACGGGCCTTGGTGCTTTATCCCATCAATCTGTCTGCCGAGCGGAAGGCATAACAAAACCATCCCCTTATTCTTTACTGCTTTGGTATCTCCGATTATCTTAATGGGCTGCCGGGACTATCCGAGCTTTTCCATGAGATACCTCAAGTCGTCGACTCACCAAACTCTATTTCAACACCGACTGCGGGCCACGGTGATAAAAAGCATAGAGCCAACACAACGGACCTCTGCACATTATACAGCGGTGAATGGTAAGCCCGGTTGTTCTCTTTCTAAAACTTTGTCTCCAACCACTCACGTACCGACGGCTACTCACTGGAGGATCAAACTGAGCAAGCACGGCGAAAGCGCCGGATCCAAGTTAACCATGCATCTTGATAAGACTCGATCAATTCATGCTCTGCATACGGTGCCTCTTCTCACTCAATAGCACTGGATAAGCTGGCGCCGACGCCCTAATCCTCCAATAGATGACCGCTCTCTGCCATTGCGTGTCAGCTCTGAGACACCAGCTCATACATCGCCATGTTTCCTGCACCCTCTACATTTTCCACCGTACAATAGTCTTCGCCACTCAAACCCGACTCACTCTTTCCACCAAGACAAAGCAGCGGAAGATACGCCATCGAACCAAGTTTTGACTCTTTTCCCCATGGACCCAGATCTGTCGTCGTCGTCGCCATCTTCGCAATCGTCATCATCAAACTTGCGCTTCTTGTTGTCGGTCTTGTTGCTCAACGTAGCAGAAGATACCCCATAAGTCTTGACTCTTTTCATTGGTATGAGTTTGTTTTCATCGTCATCATCAAGCTTGCGCTTCTTAGTATCGGTCTTGTTGCTCAACATAGCAGACGATACTCCATCTAGTGAAATCTTGACTCTTTTCATTGATGTGGATGCGTTGCCATGCCCATCATTGAACTTGCGCTTCTTGTTGTCGGTCTTTACGCCCGACATAGCATAAGATATACCGCCTACTACGGTCTTGACTCTTTTCCCCATTGATGTCGATCTGCTGTCATCGTCGTTGCCGTCATCATCCTCAAACTTGCGCTTTTTGTTATCGGTCTTTTCGCTCAACGTAGCAGAAGAGGCAGAAGGCATCGCATATAGCCAATCCTTGACTCGTGTTTCACCAGAAATGGAATTCTCGTTGATGAGAGTAGACTGTTGAGGGGCCGAAGTCGGTCCCGAGTCCCTGTCAAGCGTTGCACTTCTCTGACTTGCAATCCATGTTGTTGGCCTGACCCTCCCAGGTCCGTAGCCATTGGTAGATAGGGAGGTACGAAAAGCTTGGGAAGAGTCGATGTCAGCACCGCTAGACGGGCCGGCGTGTGAAGCATCCTCGGGTACTGCGCGGGTCATTCCTTCAGAGCTTTGGCGGGCCTGTGACTGTTGGAGAGTCTCCTGACAAGATATGTCGGCCATTATATGGCGTTCTATCTCACCCATCGTCGTCTTCTCAAGGTGGTTTGCAAGCCGGGACGCCGGATCCAGCTTGCTGATAGTTCTCTCAATCTCAGCAAGTAGTGCCCCGAGCTGGAGATGTTGAGCGTGAATGTCAGGAGGGAATCTGGCCATGATCGCCAGTGTTTTTTGTTTTGCTGAGATGTTATTGAAGGACTTCCTTGAGCGAGTCGTTGAGGGAGGTGATGATGAGGATGTCAAAGGTCAAAGCTACATAAATTCTCAGACTGCTTCCTATATAGCCCTAACTCTTTGGTGAATGAGATTGCTGCCTATGCCAATGCATCTTGAGGATTCAGGTCCAAAGAATCCCTTTGTGAATGCCGGCCTTTCATGCACGGGTTGCACACATGACGTGCAGCCTGTATTGACAGTGGGGTTAAGACGACTTGCCAAACATGCTGTATACCCACAAAGACCGTTTCGTTGACATTAAAACTCAAAGGCTGCTCAAATGGGCTCTGAGATGTTTGCTCTGGTGTGCGAGTGCGTGTTTGGAGCGTCTCGTTGTTTGAGGGCAACGCCATGTCAGCAACAGCAACTCATTCAAGATTGCTTACAAAACCTCAATAACCCACCTAGCCACAATTCCAGAGACCTGTTGTTCAGCTTGGACTGCATTCTGGAGAGACAGTATTGGCCGAGGGTGCGAGCTTGACGGTGGGCTTTGGAGAGATCCCGAACTCGAGCCTGTGCTGGTCTGAACCTCCCGTGAACTTGCTAGAGGGAAGAGAGGGGGGACTGTCGAGGTTTGGGGATCGTTGGAGATATCGTAGTCGCAAGAAGTTCAGGCTCTTGGTTATGTACGTGCTTCGTCTAGGTTTGATCATGTGCGCAATGAAAAGGCTCTTGACGAGTCACCTCGGGCGCGGCGAAGAAGGTGTTGAGTTGGTTGAGTCTGATAATATCGGCTAGTGCCTGTCTTTCGGAATTACTATGTAGGTCGTTATTATCCGCAGTATTATGCGCACATTCGCGGCTGCGCCGGTTGAACTCTACATTTATGCGGGTCTTCTCTCTCTTGCTTGCGTCGCTCTTGCCGGCCTTGTTATGGCAGGATTCTTCATTATTACTGAGGTGGTGAGTCTCATAACCAAGGGCATTCACTTCTGTTCAGTCTATGCGCTGAATGTCTGCATTAAAGTTGTTAGCTGGACAGCCGCGGGGCATAGATTTGGAGGTAAGCTGATGGTTCTACAGGCCAGAGTATCGAATGCAGTCCATGCCTATTGGCTCTACCTCGTCTCGACACCCCATCAACCAGACCATCGGCCAGGCCACCAACCAGGCCACCAGCCCAGGCCGAGACCCGAATTTCGGGAAGTACGTCGAAATCGACTGCGTCCAGAGTTTGCCCGCTGGAGCATTTAATGATCTCCCCTCTCAGGGAGATAGGATAGCTTTATACTGGGAAGCAATCCACGACAGTTTTCATCAGACAACGCATGACTCTCAACCGTCAGATGGCTGAAATTGCATGTAAACAGAAATGGAACTGGTGGAGGGTAACGATCGCAATCGGTAGTCAATGGGCAGTCTCTTTCATCAAGGTCAGCATGCACGAAGCATTACGGGATTCTTACACAATCCCCTTCCCCTTCCCGCGATCTGACTACAGTAACAAAATCAGTTTTGGTCCTTTGTCCTTCCCTGACGTTCATATTCGGCATTGGAAGTCGGCACAAACATAGTGGCAAGCTTTGCCAACTCGCATGGGGCGGTATCAGGAGACCAAACGACAGCAGGTGATGCAGAGGCCAGGGCAAGACGACAGGAGGATTTTGAGCCTTGGAAGACCCGGTCATCTTGGAGCGGAAGTGGTGACAAGCGCTTATTATTACGCCCACGAGTGGAGTATATGAATCTGGACGTGTGAGCTTTGGGTTCTCTGTATGAACTCCCGCATGGCCCATCTGGACCGTAGGGCTTTCTGACTTCTACTCGAGAGAGAACTCTCGAGACCACCGTCACAATGCGCCGATCCACACCATGATCTCTGGAAGATGGACGCTCTCAGCACCATTCTTCCTCGACGCCGACTATGTCGAGCACTCTTGTCGACAATGTTGAGAGCGACGGAACCTGCGACAAAGAAGCCTTGGACTTTGCAGCTAAAGTGGCGGGGATTCTGGCATGCCTACTGTAATGTTTCATCCAGATGACTATATGCAAAGGATGAAGATGGCCCGTAGATCACGGCCCGTGATGAACAGCCAGAGTTCAGCGGACGCTGCGACTTCTATCAAGAGACTCGACAGACGTCTTTTATCGATAAAGAGCCTGTAACGGTTGAAGAGTACGGGACGGCGCAAGGTAACTCGATAGATGAGGAGACGGTCCAGAAACAAAGACAAGGGGCAGATGAGCGCCAACAAATGACATCTCGTCGATAACGATGACGACGCTGTACTGAGTCGTAGATCATTCCGATCAACCTTGACTCGAAAAGGCGGCCAATGCCTGTCGACCCTCGCGGCGTGTCGCTTCTGCTGTCCTGGCCAAGGAGGAATGAGCAGCCCCTCAAGCCGATGACAAGGTCCATCACCAACAATGGTATTCCTCGTCAAGCACCACCATTGCTCAAATCTGGCTGGGGAATTGGCAGCAGTTGTATTCGGCGGCTGGATAACTCAATACTCGGAGACGTCACCCAAGCACACCAAAATCCGTTTCCATTTCAAGACCCGAGTAACTGCCGCTTCAAGATGAGTTGGTGCTGAGCTCGGGCTGAGGTGCCTGCACGAGCCTACTTTTAGAATCGCGTGCGCCTGCAAGTCCCCGGTTGTGTGATGGGATGTTGTAAATAATATCCAAGGGGTTGGCTTCCGTTTGTTTCTGCCGTATCTCGGGACCACAAACTGCTTTGCGAGGTTGCAAGATAAAAAAGCCCCTGCCTTGAACCAGGAGAATGGTTCAAAGACCTGTTGGAGGAACTAAGAAGGATGGTCGTGGGATTCTCAACTTTGGGGCTTTTCATCCTCACCAACCGTCATAAACGGATAAGAAGATCCGTACATAGGACCGGGCGCTTGAAAGAGTTGATGAAAGGGAAACAAGAGTGAGATTATTGTGCTCGGCAGCAGGCTGCATTGTAAATAGCTGACCAGTGCGGGCTCCACGGGAAAGCAGAGAACGATGAGGGATGATGTAGCGACTGGACAATTACCTGATGGTCATGACGTTGGCTGTTGAGCGGGATTCGAGTTTCAGGCCAAAGAGTCTACCCAGTAGAGCACGCATGATGCTCTCGATATGCGCTGCAGTCGCCGCAGAATGTCGTCGTTGATGAGAACTGCATGAACGCTCACTGCCTCCAGCTGGCCCAGGACAAGCAAGGATGCCGGAGGCTGGATGGTAGCGCCTCATTCAGCAGCAAGTTGAGGGCATCAGGCAAATTTGCTCAGACACAGAATATCCAAATCATACATTTCCAGTGGTTCTTGATCCTTGGTGGCAAGGACGTCTCGACACGGGCGACAGATGACATCCAGAGACATCCAACAGTGATTCCATTTTGAAAGAGCCTGCTGGACCAGGTGAATGCAGGCCGTGGTGGACTCGTCTCTGGGCCTCTTCATGAAATCCGATCGAGCTCGATAAGGAATGCATCACAGCGATACAAACTCAGATTCACAACGATGAGGAAGCCCAAGATCACATCAGTCAGCAGCTCATCCGCAGTCGGCGGAAGAAAGAAACTGCAAAATCCCGGCTGGGCACGAATCTCGGTGATAGGTTTGGTGAATCTCTAGTGCGCCTCTCGACGTCATTTCGCTTGGGATTCCAGGGAACTCGTGCCATTGTTTAGGACTGAAGGAGATGGCCTATCCACCGGCGAATCTAGCTCGTCCTGGAGGGATACGAACTCATGTGCCAAACCATCATGTCTCTTCTTGAGGTCAAAATGTCCATTAGCAGATTGTCAATGATACCGCGGCCGAGATCAAGCAGCTTCAGGTCGTGGTAGGCATCCCTGCCCGCGTTCAAGATGACGGCCGCCGCCGTGGAAGCGAGGCGACGAGGTTTGCGCGCATGTACTCCCTATCGTTATGTGATAATGACCGCGAACTCACAGCCGGAAGCAGTTCCACAGGCTTTTCACAGCTGGCTTGACTGTTCCAAGCTTCACTACGGGGCGTATGTGCCAGCGGCACTCAGCACCAGACGAACGCGCATAGGCGTGGGCGTGTTTGGGCAATTACAACCTTCCTTGGAGGATGAGAGAGAGCATTCGAGATTGTTTAGATAGCTGGCTCGATCCACATGGTCCGGGGAGTTTGCCTGTACTGCCATCTCCGCTGCCTCGATGGCACGGTTGAGATCATCCATCGAGATGGCTCAAATCGTTACCAAGCCACACCCCGACAGCAGCCCAATGACTGGCTTTGGAAAGGTGGCCTGGAGGAATAACCTCCGGTTGTCATGCTTTCAACTTGAACAGCGCGATTGACATCGTCCATCGGAGTTCGATCGAATCGCCTGCCAAGACAGGCTCCAAGGGTACCCAAGCGGTGACTTTGAGCGCCAATCCAGCAACTTGCATATCTGAAGGTCGTCCATCGAGCCGGCCCGATCAAATCATTTGCTAAGCTCCATGGCAAGGTTGCTTGGACAGGCGGTTTGAGAAGGGCTGTTGGGCAGCAAAAGCTCTCGCACAACATCGGAGACATGAAGGGCGCGGTGGAGATCACTCATTGACCCAGTCAGTTCAAATCGCTTGCCGGCAAGCTTCCCGACTTTAATCAGAGACTGACTCGGTCAGGGTGATCAAGCAGTCAAGCCTTGACTGCCATGGTAGCTTCGACGAGACGAGTCTTCCGATAGGGCCCCCACAGTCATATCGGCGGCCTGCACAGCACGATCCAGATTATCCATCGAACTGATCCCCTCAGATTATTTGCAAAGCCAAATCGCAAGATTGCCTATGAAACGGACTTGGCAAACGTGGCCAGGACAAGATGAATAGCACGGCTGAGACCATCAATCGAACCAATCAACCCAAACCGCATACCCAGCCTTGTCGCAAGAATACCCAGATATCGCGGTCGATCGGGATGGTGTTGAGGCGTGGAGTTGGTGGCCGCATCAGCAACTTCGATGGCGCATGATGCATCGAGCTGCTCAGAGTAAACGCGTTCAAAAGTGTAGCTCGATCAGAGTCGCCGGCCAACATTGACGGCGAAAAGAACATGTGTGACGGCCCCAATGGTTAGAAAGGCGCATCCAATGTAGCTGGCGGTCAAGACTTGGTCGCTAAATTCTGGCCTTTTCTGCTGGTGGGGAGAGCCAAAGTTGAGCCTGCGAGCGAAAAGGCCGTAAAAGTGGCCATATGAACTGAAGTTCAAGAAGACAGAAAGATTGACAGGATCCTTAGTAGAGTTTGGTGGGGGTTAGCTTTGGTGCCTATAGGGTGCCTACCGGGAGCCCTAGGTGCCTGTAAGGTGCCCTAGCTTGGTATAGTGCCAGCTAGGTGCCTAGGTGCCTGGTTACATGTTGCATATCATTGAAACCGCAAAAGTTGAATGATTTACAAATGCAACTACAAACCTTGGATGTTGGCGTCTTTTGATGATGGAGCTGACTTTTGGGTGGTCCTCTTACCAACTGAAATATGCGCGTCCCATCCCTGTTGGTGGCTGGCTGAACATGGGCTTACCAACAGCTTTCAGCACCAACAGAGCAGTGCAGTTCCCAACACCATCAGCAATCAAGGCACAAATGCAACAAGCACAAAGTGATCTGAACAAAGATAGACAAAGGTCCACTTCGGGGTGTCCGATGCTGCACAGACCTTGATAACGTGAACAATGCTATCATTGTAAGAAAGATAACCTGCCTCCGTCCATCAAGATCAGATTTAATTATAGATGCCTCAACAATGAATACACTTTGTTTTTCGAATCCAGTCATATTGAACAATCCCTATCTACAAAAACCAAAGTCAAAGCGACTGCTGTTCCTCTGTATTAGCTCAAGACTTTGTTCCGTACTCCGAATGCTTCTTTTTAATTCATTGCTGGCCTTTGTGAAATTGTTCATAATATGATGTTCGCTTTCTTCAAATCCTTTCACCCTACACATTGCTTTATCTCTGGTGTTTTCACGACATACCTCAAGGTGCACACCGTAATAAAGAGCCTGGCGTTGTAATTGTAGTATAATTAAGACAGTTGTGCCCATAATGACACTCCATTTTAATACAAACCATCAACTCAATCTCATTCACCATCCAACATCCAACACTCAACACTCAATATACAAGTCAACAACTGTACAATGGCACCAAAAAGATCTCAGAGGAAGGGCAAGGCCCAAGCGACTGGCACAGCGGTGGCTTCTGCCTCCGGATCCCGGGCGTCTACGAATCCAATTCCGGTTAGTGACGACTCTGAAGCTGACGTTCCTGAACAGGCAAACTACAATGGCCCGAATTTGCGACCCAGACCAATCAGAGCACCTGCTCATGTCAAGGCACAAGGGGCAGTAGGGACGCGAAACAATCGCAAGCGTGCAGCAAACCCTGAGCCTGATGTGCCTCGAAAACGTCGCTCCCGAGCCATTGAAGACGACGGCGGCTCTGATGGCGGTAATGCTACTGGCGGACGCGCTGCTGCTGAAGATCTAGGTGATGACGGCTCTGCAAATAACCAAGGCGCGGATGACGTTCGTGGAGCTGAAACTGACGACGCAGACACTGACGAGGAAAATCGTGAAGAGGAAGGCTTCCAAGACCCTCAACTCAACAATCGTCAGCCTTCAGGTACGTATCCTGTTTCTATTCTCCAATAATATATCGACTTAATACTAACATCATTATAGGTGCAAGATTGCCTCCTGACAACACCCGCATCATACTGAATTCAGAAAGGACAGTGGTTAATCAAATTCACAAACAAATCCCCAGAATTCGAGCCCAGTTTATGGATAACGTCAGAGATCTAGACGCTTGCTTCGACACACTCCAGGCGAGACAGAGATCTTTCGTTGAGCTAGATCAGGGAGATGCCCAGCCAAACCTCGCAGAGTACTTGGAACTGTGGGGCCAGATGGAAGGACTTATGAAAGCATCAGAGAGGATACTGTGGAATATCAGGAGGAAGTATATGTATGCGGAGAAAATCATGGACATGTACATGGCCCTTCGGTGGCCCCCGGATGAGGATCACAACTGAGTTATCTTGGAGTTATGTTAGTTGCGCTCTTTTACCTGCATTTCCCTTTTTAGGTATTGTTATTTACAATCAGGTACAGTTATTTAGGTAACAGACCCTCAACTTGGACGTGCTATTCCAACTTTCTGGAACGGCTGCGCGTGAGAGCACTGAGGTACAACAGGAAGAAGCCCAGGGACACCCCAAACTCAAAACCGCAGTCACGCCATGGACAAGGCCCAGAGACGCCCCAACTTCCAGGCCCTGGGATACGACAGAGAGGAGGAAGTGGAAGAGGAAGATATTCACAGCGCGGATGCCTAGCCCATCTCAGATCGAGGGTACGTGTTGAGCGTGTTTCGGTTGTGCTTTTTATCTTCTCATGTTTGTTGGGTAATTTCGGCGTCGGTCGAGGATGGCTGAAGGTGTAAACAGGAGTCAGTGTGTATTTGTCACAACGATGTCACAACAAATTGGTATTATTGTTAGCCTAGTCAGGACGTGTCTATTTTTGAGCTTCATTGAGATACCATGTCTTGAAATCCAGAGAAGTCAGCCAACTGGGACTGGAGTTTGCACATTCTGAGATGTGTTGGCCCCCATGAGCACTTGGCGCAGGCGAGAATCGAGGTCGGTCTTGGCGTGATGATGAGTATGTGGTTTGATGCTAATAATTTGGCTGACTGACACACTTTGAGCTGCATGCCAGACCCAAGTTGACAGTTGCCGTGAGGTCCCTTGGGGCAGCGCCCACTGTCCATCCTGACTTACCACTCACTCATCACGAGTGCGGGGTCGTTCGCTATCTCGTCCCCTCGTAGGAGAATATCATCACAACATTTCCCAAGTCATACATAGAGCTGAGTCCAGTGTCTGATTAGACCGACGGAAGTTAACACATCACAATGGATTGACAATTTGCCTTTCGACGTCGCTTGGTTTCGGAACCCGCAGGAACCTCAACCTCTCCCCGAACCGAATCCCTCCGCCGAGGATCGTCTAAAAGCAACGAAGCAGACAAGCAACTTCATCTCCCGACCACCAAACTCAGACGATGAATCTTCATCCCCGTCACTAGCCCAGACGTCATGGCGCCCAGGGCCAGACCCCGAAACCCCCCAAGTCTGAGAACAATCGGTGGAGAGCGACAAGTAGCTGCCACCACGA
Source organism: Fusarium sp. NFCCI 5145 (assembly GCA_033439405.1). Lineage (NCBI taxonomy): Eukaryota > Fungi > Ascomycota > Sordariomycetes > Hypocreales > Nectriaceae > Fusarium > Fusarium sp. NFCCI 5145. The sequence continues at coordinate 190,498 of JAWDHB010000336.1, forward strand.
GCCAGTGAATCTGGTGAGAATATCGCAGAAACCCAATCCCAGGCTTTCACTAATGACAGCAAACGAACCACGGTTACTTCATCGGTCTCGGAGTTTCCAGACTTCACTGTTCTGGAATCCGTCGACTAGTCAACGACTCGACAGAGCCTTCGACAAGACACCTACTACTTCATGATCTCAAAGCTCACTGCCGCGATGAAAGTAGTACGAAAGGGTACTAGAATCTCACTACAGAACCTCCAGAGCGGCTTACAGAACCCTCTTGGCGAGGTGCATCAATGGGAACGACGGATGAGCACGAGTTCTAAGATGATATGCTGAGCGCTGGGCGGAAGCACCGAGGAATCCCTACCCAAAGATTTCTGTCACCAACGTTGCTCGGGCCGTGAAAGTCGATTCTGCATCAGGTTCGGAAGGGATAAGGCAGCCTGGATCTGCTAGGCGCATCCACCGTTGCTCGGCACTCTGGTTCATGGTATCAAGCATCCTCAATATAATGGAACATCCGGCTGTATGCCATGGTAAGTTCTTCGTTACAATCATCTCAGCCGAAGGCCTGCAGCGGGCGGTGTTTCTGCTTGCCAGATGGCGAGCTCTTCCTGGATGTGTTTCTGGAGCACACGACGCCCAGAAAAAGAGCGGGTTAAGGTGCCGGGTGTCTTGGTTCAAAGGCGTAGGTTGAGCATGCGCAAATGTGAATGTGAGCGAAAAGGGAGATTTGTCGCGCCGAGTGTGTTATCAACGCGTCATTGCGGAAATTGGATCTTTAATCCCTGCAAGTGTCTGCTAAGGTGTACCTATGTCCTCTCATAATTTGCAAGGATGACCAAGTAGCCATTAGCGTTCTATTTTTATCGCCTACCCCGCTCACAAACTCCTCAATTTAATTTTTCGCGAATATTTACAGAGTACCAGCTCACAGTACTCGACTGCGAACTACAGGGTAGGCCAAGTCCAATTGTGCAATCGGAACAGCGTTGAGCAGACCATTACATACAGGTTCTCTCTCACGAGAGTTAAGAAAGATGAAGATCCTATACTATACGAAATTCGCGAGGCCAATTGTTTGTCGGGTAAGAATTCACAGTCGGTAAATTCTCTGGCGGCCTGGATTCGCCATTATCTTTCTATTTTTAATATTGGGCTCCGCACAATATCTGCGCTTCCATAGTATTTCAGAAGAAAGAGAAAAAAAAACCAACAAGGCTCTGATGATTTGCGCGCACGGCTACGAGATCAAATAGTGAAGAGATAGTTACAATCCCACCTTCATACCTACCATGCTTCACACAGTCAAGCAAGGTAAATAAAAAAACACAGAAGCAAGAACTTCAATCTCCAGACATATCAAGGGTTTATATTAGAGTAGCCTCTATGCTGGCTTAACGCCCTTGGTTCGTAGCACCTACAGCAGCACACAGAACTCAAGTGTCGCTTTTCTAGTATGGAGAAGATCTCAAGTAAGCCTTGAACCTCAATGAACGTCATTACAAGTCATTGTGAATTGAGGGTCTCTTATCCTATTGTTAATAGTGATGACGGGTGTTCACGCTGTACCTGGGTGCATCATCTGTTCCATACATAGGTTTTGTGAAATCTTGGCAAGACAAGATATGGACCCACGGAGAAAGAAGTGCACATTCTCAAGTCCAAATCATCAAACTAGCGATCTGTCCCTCACACAAAGACATGCATCCAAGAAAGACAACGGCGTACAAACTCAAGTACGGGAAAACATATGGACTTTTCTTTGCTGTATAGGCCATAACAAAATACCAAATCTTGAACCCTTCCATCTGTGTCTCCGGTCCAACCAGATGAGACGATCTAGGCATCATCCAAGGAGATGGTCAATGGAATTGTCATTTCCAAGATGATAGCCAACGCAAGGCGCCTCATTCGCACCAATCTTGGTCTCAAGCAGAGTCTCGGGTTGGATCTCACGACCAGCCTCAAGCTGAGCCTCAGTTTCAGTTTCGATCTGACTCTGAATCTGAACCTCAAGCCAAGTCTCAGCATCATCCCCATGCCCCTCCGCAATCTTGCCGTCACGTCTCTCCGCAATCTTGCCGTCACGTCTCTCCGCTAACTTGGCCTCCAGTCGCTCCACTCTTGTCTTCAACTCAGACAAGTCTGACTCAAAGTGGAAGAGAAGATGCTGATGGAGATCCTTCTCGCGTTCAAGGTTACCCAGTCTCACTAGAATATCGCCTATCTTGCGACTGAGAGAGTCGTATAGAACCTTTGAAATGCTCGCCTCGGTGTTGAGGAATCCCAGGTTGGCGAGTGCGAATGACATTGCACCCTACAGCCATATTAGTTGACGCTGCAAGAATGTAGAGAGCCACGTACATTGCTCGCGCAAGGGGGATTTCTCTGCAACCTCGTCTGCATCTCCCCGATAGAATCGAAAAGAGTACAAATGCCACTCTGTGTACATTGGTTCAGCCAGGTCAATCCATGTCGTCAAGGCAAATTTACCTTGCAAGTTTCCGTTGTCTCCATGTTCAACTTGGCATGCCTGAGATCGTGCATGGACTCCATCGTAGCTGCGACATGTTCGAAATGGCGCATGGAGTCTGCCGTAGGTTCCATCTCAGGATGACGGTTGTTGTCCTTCGGGTGGATCTTGCGATGACCGTGAGCCTCATTATCCACCAACTCGGTCAAAGTTGGTGACTTGATTGCCGAGGCATCACACGACAAGCCCGCGGGACTCACCCCTAGAACGATTCGCCCAGGTTAGGCCTTTTCGCTTTGTTCTGTTCAATACAAAATTAGCGATGTGCGTGGGGATCAACGAGGGACCGCCACAAGCAGACGTACAGATGCGATCTCAGAATCCTCACCAAAACGACCAGCATGAGTCTGCTTTTTCCCCTTGAGGGTGGCGAACTCGGCCTGGTCTGGAAGGGACCTGGAGTGCTTTGGAGGGGGCTTGGAAGAACGATCGATGCATCCCCAGCTGGATAGCAATGTTGACTCAGATAACACACCAGGCTTGAGAGTCTCACGTTCGGCCTAACGTTCGGCCTAACGAAGGCACATTAGTTTTGGCTATTGAAATAAACCAGTGACCGTAATAAGCACACTTACAGCAGCTACGTCAGAGTCTTGAGCAAGGCGATCGGCGTGAGTCTGTGTGCGTGTGTCAAGAGTTATCTGCCCGAGGAACTTGGCGGAATTCTTGATCGACTTCCGACAGGACTGCAATTCTTCCTCAGAGAATGCAGGCCAGGGAGTGTCACATTCAATCTGAGCACGATATGTCAGTGTTGGCTATTGGTATTAATGAGTATATGACTTACGGGAGCTGGCGTGAGAGGCCGGTCCATGGCGTGGTCCTGGAACAATCAGTTGGTGGTCTGTGGTTTTATAAATGCGGCTGAGCTTACCACTTCAGGAACAAACCGGTGGTCAAAGTTGGCCATCTGAGCGATGAGATCGAGCAGCCAAAGGCGTGATAGAAGGGAATAACCTAGGTGGAAGACAGTCTTGGCGATGGATGGTGCTAGCCAGACCGTCAGCTTAATCCTTGTCCCGTTTGTGCCCCCACGGAAGGCTTTCCTACTTGACGCGTAACTTGCGCAACTGGACGCCACCTGTCAGGGTTTCGCTTCCAATTTTCTATCCTGTCCATGTCTTCCGGGACTTTGAGCCTTGTGCTAGCAAAGCAAGCATTGCTTTTTAAATGTAGACCAGGGTGTAAGAAAATCGACCAGGGTCGTTTGCCGTGCCGTTGGGAAGATGCCTCACGGCAAACATTGACCACTTCTTTAGGTATGGCTTCCGATACTAATGCACATCTGATACGCAAAGGCGTCAACAGAATATACCAATCGACGGTGAAGTGGATGCCCCTTTAGTTCAATGAATTACATTTACTGCTATATATGACCGTGACCTACTTCTCACATCAACACAGTCGGTTCTGCCTCAACTCATCCTACAATTCTATTCACCGAAATGCCTGGTACTAGAACAGCTGCTCACCCATCGCCCAACGACGCAATGGCTGGAAGCGATCTTCGTCCTGTCAAGTCTGAGCCAACTGAGATGACGATGCATAAGGTTCCGCAGCGTAGATCACTGGCAAAGGCTGCACGCGTGATGCCGTACGGATCATCTGGCGGACCATTTCCCACGATGCCAGACCTACCTTCAATTGAGGGTATGTCACATATCGTCGCTTCCAGAACACTTGCTGACCATAGCCAGGATATGCCAATGCAAAATCTCGCCGCATCGTCCGTCATAAGATCGATCCACATACGAAGCGAGTTTCCATCAGAGTCAAATATAGGGATGATCCAAGCGAAAAATGGGCCAAAGCCACATTTGGGGAGTTTGACGTGCAGGAAGTGGACGAGCCTGGCCTGCTCGAGTACTGGACATCACTTGGTGGGCGGGACGAGGCGACTGGCCTCGGGCTCTACCATGTCTTTAAGATGTTGGGAAAGAGATCTAAAGAGTACGAAGTACAATGGGTCGAATACTCCGATGCGAAGTGCGACACCTCCCTGCTGTCCGCGAAGAAAATGAAGCGCACCTGCCCTGATGCTATTAAGGAGTGGAAGAAAAAGGTTGGGAACTATGACTCCGAGACCACGCTTTCGGTGATGCTAACTTTGAATAGGACAAGAAGTCGGGCAGGGTCAACAAGCCGCGCAAGGCCAAGAAGTCGCGGGTTTGCAATTGAACGTGCGTCTTTGACTTCAAAGAATCTGTACATTGTCAAATATCGTTCGGAGGTAGCACTGTATCTTGGCGCTTGGAGGTGTTGGATGGGGTGGTATGCAGTATCTGGGAACCAATGTCCGCGGCGGCGTCTGTCACAGACGATGGAATCACAAAGCCCCCGCATGGAAAGTTCTGTATTCGGGCTTTAGCCTCTCTCTTGCTTAGAAATGGAATCAGTAAGAGATCTTAAGTTCTCACCGAGTTATACGGTATTTGATATCCGGCTGCTCTTCAATTAGCACTATGGAGACGATTTTACGAACTCTTGTTTTCTCAGTGATGATATGAATTGCGTGGTTGCCAGATCACGATCATGTCGTAGCATACAAGGTGCCCTAGCTTGAGGAAAGGAACCTTTGTCTTTTACCTGTCCTGGTTCAGCTCCCGGCTCAAGTTTCAGTTGGTATCTGGCTCAATAAACAGGCGCTCCAAGACATGGGTTTTGAATCCTTCGCAACATCTGTGGCTCGGTAACTCAGGAAGGATTGAATGAGCGATTTCATCACCGTCAATCATAGAGAAGATGTACGGTACAAGTGTCTATCATGGTGATTCTATAGTCTACCCGTATCCAGAGTTTCGTGTCCGACGTCCACAATCTTCTCAGACCAACCTCTCTATCCATACACCAAGCATCAAGAGAGAACTTGGTCAAAAAGGCCCAGAATTCCTTTGCGGAACGCAGGCCAGTAAACCATCTCGAGCCAGTGGCAACCAACAGCTTGCGGATCTGAAGTTTGGCTCGAGTATTACCAAGAGGAAAGAGAAGATTGTGAAAGAAAATAGCCCTCCCATTGCGACGGATCGTCGCGACAAGATCCCAACTGTGTCCCTTGACGATCTAAAAGGGGAAATGTAACGGTGACTCGACTGTGACTCTCTACCGCACGAGAGGCTCCGCCGTTGGCAGAGTGCCAATCCCCCAGCTAACCAACAGCCATGGCTACGTAGCCATCGGTCTTGGCCTTGATAGACTAACAACTAGATCTATGTTAGCAAAAGGCCAACGCACTGGAGGAGAGAAAGTACTGGCATGCTCCTTGAAGCTCCTCGAAAGCAGAACTGGTTTTTGACAAATGTCTTGAAGGTCCGTTCTCAACTTCTTGAGTCTCGGTAGCTGTCAAGAAATGACTTGGAGCCTGCTTTCTCAGTCTCCGCCTTGTTATTGGAGGTTGGTGACCGAATGGGTGTCCTTTTGGCGGTAGATGGAGCTGTTGTTCCTGTCGCGACTAGCCGCTAGACCAAAGGTCCCAAAAGACAAGGGCCCCTTCTACTAGGTAACAGAGGAATAGGGCTTATACCGCACTCTCAATACTCCAGTAACGGTTGTTTGCGGAGCGTCGTTGGCTCTGGCAGCGTCGGTATCATCAGCATTCCCAGTCACGTTCGAGTGGGAACACTTCTTACCTCCCTAAGGCACCATGCCATCCGGGATAGTACCAAATCCATAGCTGGATGTCTGTCCCTGTCGGAGGGCCTTTTGCGTCTTCTTCCGGTGGTGTTCGTCTCGAGGTGGGTTTCGTAGAGGCAAGGTTCCGGCTGGTCTTGTGGCTAGTCAGGCGACGGTCCTGCATAAGGGTAAGGAGGTTCGTGATGGTAAAGCCATTCCAAGCGGATGAACAGCGTGAAGGGGACGAAGAAGGTGAAGAGGATGAAGATGATTGATGGCGAGAGGCTATGATGAATGCAGGTTGTGCATGTGGAGAGTTTTGAGGCGTCATGAGGCAGAGGGTTGACGTGAAGCTGAGTATCGGGACCGGGGCAGCTTTGCTCTGGTGACATAGCAATCTCCATCAGAATCGAGTACCTGCAGTAGTGCTACAACAGGGGTCCTTTCACAAGGAATCCTTGAGTTAACGGCCAACAGCGGGGTGAGCTATACTGACTTTCAACTTTGGATATAACCTTATGGTTGTTCGTTTTAAGGTTAAGCTCACGCAGCTTTGTTTTGACGTCAATCCATCCACCTTTACTCGGACAATCGACGACTACGCCTCTCTATTCTATCTCGCGATCCGCCATGGGCATTCGTCGCCAAGCACATGATCTCCGCGACTCACGGCTATCACCTTTGTCATAAACTCTAGGCGCGCCTCGCTGACTAAATATTGGCCTGTCGCATCACCTCGTCTCTACACTTGAGATGTTCGCACAGCCCAGCCCGCATAATGCGGCTCGTCTCCCGAGTCCGAAACGCCCAAATACACCAAGTCGTATATCCATATCCAGGAATGCTGGCCAAACCTTGGTTGGCTTCGAATCTGAAAATGCTGGTACTGCGCTCTACTAAATATCGCCAGTCGTTCCCACGATCTTTTGACTCATATGCCAACTCAGGTCACCATGTGCATATGATTAAACATAAAATCTCGTTGACACAATCCAATTGTTGTGATTCCTCGGCGAAGTCGCCATCAACTTCAACAAGAAGAATACCAGTTGGTATTACTTCACGTTTACTAGTTTTGGCCGTCATCATTCTCCCCAACTGGATTTCAGATCTCCTTCTCCAATTAGGAAGCACTGCCACCGCTTTGAAGCGTCAAGCATTAGCATCTCGTCCATCTTGCGCAGACGAACCTTCATGACCAGGGTACCAACTGCCCAGCCTTGCCAGGTATCCCTTTGTCGTTGATCCTCAGATGCGTCGCTAGGCTCTTTCTAATCTCTTATACCTGCTCCTCCTGTTGAGAGAGTCGTGAAAGATATACTACGCGGGCGGTAGTCGTGCTCACCGAGGGGGAGTCGTGCATGAACGAGTCGACATCTTCCGCTAGGTAGATGAAGACGTACGAGGTGGCGATTTGTTCCGCAACCGGGAGGTTCAATGTGTTCATCACCTCGATGAACATCGTTCCCTCGCGTGCCTTCAGGACATTGACCGTAGATCAACCACTACATAAGGTGCGCAGGGATTCATAACGTTTCGGCAACAACTTTTGGCATCTCTCACACAACAGTCTGACGTTATTCGGTGTTAGAGACATTCGTGATTGGACAAGGGCACTCGAATAACTCAAGCAAGTAAGGACATTACCGTCACAGGGGGTTCATCACAGCAAGGGCTCCAGGCTAGGAAGCCTTCCCTTGCCTTATCGGAGTCATATGAGATTCGCCGAACTTCTCAGCATCCACACCAAGAAGCCCTGCTTGATTATAAAGCTTGAATTATGATGAACCACCATCAATTTGAATTCGCTTCGGCAGGCTAATAGCCAGAGACTTGTTCTTTGGAACTCATGCTGGCGACCAAGTGTTGGTTGTTCTTATTCGCCCCTAGTCTTGGTCAGTGATGGCGGTGCTCCGATCGTTGAGCAGCCGTACACCATACTCCCTTCTTTGCATTGGGATTTATGCCTCTTACCCTGCTGGCGAATACTCGATCCGACGGTAGCTATGATATATGCTGCTGGGAAAGTCTTTGCAGTGACATGGTTATCTAAAGCAGGAGAATAGGTTTGCTAGCATTTGCACTAGGAAAACAAGTAGTGCTAAGTTGTCCACATTCAAAGCTACATATTGATGTTGAGACTCGAGCAGATCTCCCTCCCGCTGTCGACTCAATGTATAACTGCGTAGTTTGCGGCCATGAAAAACTCTTACCCAGACTCAATGTTGCATACTTATATATGCAAAAAGGCCATAATATTCTTTATAACTAGCTTTGTTTTATAGAAAAAAGTAAAGCCAGGGTTTTAGACTTGTGAGGTTCAGTAGTATATCAGATTATTTAATATCATAGTACAGTAAATGATTGTATAGGGTAAGCTGAAATCAAACTAGTCCAAATCCAGAAAGTAAACTAAGCTTGTGAAGCATTTTCCTTCGGAAATTCCTTACATTCATCACAGTTCTCACAACGCAAATTACCTACGACAGGCGCCTTACAAACCTTGCTCCATTTCTCAGCCGGAAAGTTCCAAATCGAAATATCAGCACCCTCCCAGGCAAAAATATCGTCCGCATTCCTAAAAATAATATCCTGCACCAGCTTCCCAACTCGTAATCGTTGCTGTAGTGGCTCACCCAGTTCCTGCAAGAGCCTTCTCATTTTCGGAAGATTCTCTTTTGTAAGGGATTTCCAGTCTTTGATCTGTGATGTGAAAGGACGTTTTGTACCGGTGAAGATGAATGGCATTAGCCCATCGAAGCTGTTGCAGGTTTTGTTCCATGCCCTGCCTTCGCGGTAATGTTCTCCAATAGCTCGTAGTTCTTGGGGGCCCATGCCGATTTTTTGAGCAACTTGGTCCATGTTTGAACCAGTTATTCGATCTCGATCTCCTTCCTTTAGAACAGGGAGGACACGTTGGGCTAGACATAATCGTGCATATTCGAGTTGGAATCGATTCAGGGCGGACTTTTCGTCAACCGATTTGAAATACTGGAGGTACTTGTGCATGTACTCCGTCTCAGCTATATTGGCCATGTTGGCAGTGAAAACATGCTTGGACCGAAAGTTTCGAATGAGGGTGACGATTTGTTGTATGCCATTGCCGCTCAACACAGTGGCTATCATCTTGTAAAGGCGATCTTCGTCAGGGTTTAGAGTCGGTGGGATTTCGAAATTTGGCGCTGCCTCCCGAAAGAAAGCTCTGACATCCTTACCCAGAGGCGGCTTTCTAGATTTATTGCCAGAACGCATCGCCTTTGAAGTCTTTGGGTTGTCGTCACCATCATCGCGAATTGCCTTTCGTTTCTGTCCCCTTTGAAGTTGATTATTCACGATCTTGACGTGAAAACCTGCGATCTTGTGAAAAAAAGCAAGGCCGCATTGGGTGGGACAGCAGCGTAGAGGATTCTCTTCATCAAAGAAGCTGGGCTTTTCTGATGCGCCGATGTAATTGATGGAGAGAGCCAGCGAGTCTTGGAGATTGACGACTTGATGATACTGATTCCGTTTCGTGAAGATAAGGTCCCCTACTCGTTGAATGAGGATAGTGAACCGGACACGTGCTCTCGTGAGATGCTCAGGTTTAAGGAAGATGTTCAAGTGGCGCACCCATTGATCGCAGCACTCCTCTTTTGCAGGAGCGTCAGGAACTTCATCGCGGACCCATCGTTCAAATCTCGGTGTATCATCTGTATCGACGAGAAGAAACGCTTTCGTCCCAGCAAATCCCACATTGACAGATCCGAAATTGGCATCCTCTTTATGCATCGCAGTCCCCGAATGCTTCCCGCCGCAATGCGCATAAGGCTCGTTGGCTTTTGTGAGATTCTCAATTTGAGCAAGTTTGCCTGCATGAAGAGGGCAGAGGTCCCACAACGTAGATCCCATGACCCCAGCGTAGTGAGGCACCTCACCCTCGGGCTTGTCGACGAAGCATTTGTATGCTTTGGCTGCTTCTTCTTTCGTCATGCGGCGGTTTGGGTCCTCGAAATCAGGGCGTTTGAACTGTTGACCCCTCTTGCCCTTTCTAATCCTAATGAAATCTTCGAGATCAAGGGTGACTGTGTTGTTATAGACGTCGCCATCATCTCTTGGAACGAGTTCCCATTTCTCTTTTGGACGGAGTTTCATTGCTTCTTGCTGGTGCGAGTAGGGGCTTGTGGTTCGCGCGCTGTCGCTGTTGCTGTGGCCGAACTCTGGGTTACTTGTGTCGTATCGCTTTCTGGTCTAGGTTCTGGCGATGCATCCTCAGGGGTTGCAGGTGGTGTTACAGGTGGTGCTGTCGTGACTGTAGAGGTGGTATCGGAGGGACGAGGTTCAGAGCTGGTATCTGGTTGACTTGGCTCTGACTGTTCTTCGTCCTCGGCAGTGATAGCTTGATCCAACTGTCCTTTGTCATCAGCAGCGATAGCCTGATATGAAGTTTGCTGAGCCGAATCATTTGACACGACCTGTAAAGACTCTACCACGTCGATTGTCGAACCAGAATCCACTGTAGAGTTCAATCTCAAGAGTCCGTTGGCAGTATCGTGCAGTTTCACAGCCGAATCCAGCTCGTTGAGCTTTGCGTCGAGACGGGTGGAGATTCCCACCACACGGATGATTAACTCAGCTTGCGATGGGAAGTATGGCGATGTGTATGTGTCGTATTCTTCTGTGAGTTCAGCAAGTTCGCGGGCCTCGGCCCTGACTTTCTCGATGAGATCTATGAGTTCACTCATGATTTCTGGGTCCGCGACGGTACAGGCTGGTGTACGTTGATGTCCGAGGCTCGCCATTATATATATAGACACGGTGTTGGTTTGATATGGAAGTATGGATGCATGCATGCATGCGTGCGTATCAGCCGTGTGATGGACACATGCCTGATATCCAAGGCTCTCACTCATTGTCACACTGGATAAACCAATCAGAACAATGAGTTTTAGTCTAGTCACCTCAATTGTTTTCTCACCTCTCGGTCGAGTAAGTGCGGCTGAATATGTTTGCTTTTTGTTTGTCACAGCCCCATTGACATGGACATCGGGGATGCTGATTCTCTACGGGCTGCTATCCTACTAATAAAATATTAATATGGCGTGTTGTGTGTCGTTTTGAACGCTGAAGCTAGGTCATGTCAGAAAACCCTGTCTTGTCGATTGCCTCGTAACGTGGCAGTAATGAGGAAGCACCAACTCTACAGCCTCGAGTTGGCAACAGTGTATTTGGGGTTGCACAGAGCTTAACCAACAGTCCAACCAACAGCCAGCCCCACTCACTATTTACGCCCACGCATCCCCATCCCCATACCCGGCCCCATCCCCTAGCTCACCGTCCCTTGGCGGGGCTTGCAGATCCAGATTACAGATCAACCCCCAACCATTTACCCGGTTACCGGTACATGTACTCCGTATCCGTAGCCTTAGGGAGTTAGCTCGTATCTCAGCTGAAGCATTGTTTGCGCAGAGGCGAGAGAACATCCCATCCATGTACGTATCTTGGAGACATCTCCGCTTCCCCGTGGTTGTGGGGGTACGTCTCACCTTGCGGCTGCGGCTAATCGGGCATAGCGGGATCCGCTCATCCAAGGCTATTCCCGAGAAAACAACCTAACTAAAATTTAGGCCTACTACCCCCTGTACACATCTGGTTCTAGCGCTGATTAGCCGGGAGCCTGGCTCGATTTAATTTTTCGCGAATAATCAAGTTTGACAACAGATGCAGGGTATGTTCACGAATGCGATTTCCTCGAAATGGTACGTCGCGAAAAGTCATTGTTGATTCCTAGATGCGCAAATCAGACTTGATGATGCACAGAAGTAAGAATACAAGACCAACGAATTATTCCTGGAATTTTGATGACTGCAATGTCTCTTGGGATGATGGCCGCTTTTAAATGAGTGAACGTGATAAAAGCTTTGCACTTTGGGATATAAATGGCCGGCTGACTTGAGGTGGGTTTGTGAGATGACCGATCCTGGTTGTAAGTTTTACCTTTATTAATAGTTACTACCTATACTAATTATTATAGAAAAGCCTTATTTTAGATCTGTTGCTGAGGATGTGAATGCTCAGGTGTAAGCTCACACTCGCAAACTGATATGTGCAGAATATGTTCTATGAAAGGAATACGAGTCGAAACTAGGAAGTGAAGTATCGGTCTAGGTTGGTCTCGAGTTTGAGATGGTGAAATGCGGATTCGATTGATCTATCTTATGATATTGCCTCTGAATCTTTGGGGACAAGACGTTATATCTCCTATTGGCGATATTGCCGTCATGCGCCGAAGGGGGCTGCTCTTCTGACGAGGAGATTTCGTCTATCAGACTAAAACAACCACCATCAATTATCCCTACCTGGGAGACTCGCCAGGCTGCTGGTCGAAGGCAAGCGTCGCTTGGTGGACTTTGTTTGGCTGATGCTGAGATTTCGGATAGCGTTCCAAAGATGACTTGTCATGTTGTTACGAGTGCTGGTGGGGCTGTTCGATCTTGAGGACCCCGTGCGTGGGAAGGTGAATATTACTGCGTAGTTGCAGGCGGCTTCTCTTATCATATCCTTACTTATTGCTGCCAAGACCTCGTGTCGTGCTCATCTACCAAGCAAATTAGCTCTGAGAATGGATGGCACTCGAGCGTCTCACCAAAAAGGCGCTTCCCCAGCTTGCCAGGGAAGCCAGTATGAACGAGGCAGACAGCCGCTGGTATCGGAGAGCGGCAAACACAAAAGCGCGGTCCTGCCCTGCAAATGACTGTTTCTAGGGCATCGCGTTGGCTTCGACTTTGGTGGTCTTGGTTCGTGGTTTTCGGCTGGCTCGATCGTCTTGGATAGTCAAATCCCGAGTTCGGTCGGTCGGAGGCGATGAGGAGATTGTCACGGAAGAGTTTGAAGGTGTCGCTGGTATCGGGAGGAGGACGTGAGGAGGAACCTGTGAGAGTTAGCCAGATAGCAAGAGTGTTGACGCACCTGGTCAACACAGCACACACAGCGCAGAGGACCAAGGAACAGGCCAGTTACTGCGCCAGCCGGCAACCTGTTGACTCCCGAATCACAGCCGGCAAGTCAAGCGTCAGTCCCCCGAATCACAGCCGGTAGGCGCTGAACCAGGCCCCGTCTACAGTGCCCCGGTTGTTCCAAAAGAGGAGGCGGCGCGCTCGTCTCATGGGGTACAAGTCGGAATTTTATAGCGGCCTGCAGTGGCGGGTCACCGGGTCGTTGGAAATGTGCTGTGGGAATGCTGTGAAGAGGTAAATTTGGTGTTGAAGGAGAGAGAGGGGCAACAAGGTCGCGTTGTGGGGCGGTAGCAAGCGCGTGTTCATTGGCAGTGACGAAATTGTGGATCGATTTACAGTGTCTGATTGGTTGTCACCACCATGCCACATTGGGAATAGCCCGAGTCGAATAGATGGCTGTTATTGTCCTGGCTTGTTCACCTTCAAGTCAGTACAAGTACAGTCTTACATTCCATCCCAATTATCTGAGAACATACCGTAGCCTTGGTTGACTTGATAGATATGTCTCAGATAAACACTCAAATCTCTACCGCTGCCGTTCTCAGCTGGCAAAGTTGCGATACCCCAAAGTTCTTGGCTGATCCTGATCCGAAGCAACGCAGTATAACATTCACGACCCGTTTCGACAAGCCTTTCTTCTCCTTCGAAATATTGGTACCTATATATCTTAAGCGCACCGCTACGAAAGGTTCGAAGCCCCCGGCTGCCTACAATCTCTCATCCCTTATTTTGAGCATACCTCTGTCAACTATCCAGACCTTCTCTTTTAACATCTTGGCGAAAGTCTTTGAACCCGTGGGACAGAAGCTCAGCTCCCAGGTTCTTGTCATCGATTTGAAGCTGAAGGAGAATGTGACTACCCTCATTCCTCTGCAAACTCAAGAACGGCCAGCCCAGGGTCGCCCGCGATCCCGTGTTGTTCTCGATAACGTTGTTGAAATATCTCAAGCAACATCTATTTCTGTTTATATCGACTACAGTGACTCATATGAAGCTGAGCTACAGTCCATCCACAACGCACTGAATGAGGGCAATTACGGATCCACTCCCATAAGCCAACTTGACCTCCAGAGCCTTTTTGAAGGTCAAGGAGCCAAGATTGCTCGTTTCTCTACCCAGCCCGAACGGGTACCCCCCACCCAACTCGACCAGCTACCGCCTTACGAGGACGTGAAATCACCGCCCTTTGGCAGACCTGAGCGACAGAAGAAGCGACCTTGTGTAGAGCAAGATGAGCTCGACGGCGACATAACCCCACCGTGGGCTGAAGAGCTCAAGGCCGTGTATGAAAGAATGACTGTCTTTGCGAACTAGCACACTGCTTAGGAGCAAAGGCTGGAAGAGGAGAGTCAAATGAGACAAGCTTTGCACGAAAGAGTCGTGTCACTAGAAAAGGAAAAGATGCAACTGAAACAAGCTCTCAATCAAGTACAAGTGTTGGATAAGAGGATCGCTGCGTTGGAAGGCCAGAAATTGGAAGAGAAAATCAGAACAGCAGAAACCGAACTCGAATCCATACAAAGAGAAGCCAGCATTACCAATGACACGTTCGAGCGCTACGACGGAAGGCTCATTGATCTAGAAGAGAGACTAGATGAGCTCGAAGGCAAGTACGGAAGCTTCAGTGATCGGATGATGGATGGCGAGAACCTGGATGACTTCAAACGGAGTTTACGACAGGATATTGCGGACAGATTAATGAAGGACGATGAATGATGATCTATTATCTTGGTTTGGATACTGCTTTGGCTAGAGGACGTTTACTCGAGTAGACGATTACTAGTGTCTGATGCAAGCCTTCAAGGCAGCGACTGATAGAACGAAAGCGCCAAGCGCATCAAAGCATATTCGACAAGGTATCATTCCAACTGTCAGCTCTCCCAAAGACGTCTTGCGACGTACACCATCAATCACAAGCCTTGAGATTGGCATCCGGGTCTTGTCGCCCTTGTTCGTCTCACATTCCTTCCATCCGTCGTCATCTCTTGCTTTTCACGTGGCTAACAATTTCTTAGAACGCGCCGCTGATTCAGTTTTGACTCAGTGATGAAGAAACTCAAGCCATGTTCTGTTTGGCAGGTCAATCAATACACAGCCATTGTTGACGGCATTCCATACTTCTACAAGTGACTGTCTCTCAACGTCGTTGCTTTATAGTGATGTAAAGGTGTTGTAGAATTGATGCTTCCATTGGCATAAAACCAGGTTCGCGTGGGAACGTTTCTGTCGGTACGTGGTCATGACAGGAAATATTGCAAGCATCGAGGTAGGATCACGATATGACCAAGCTGACACTCTAAGAGGTTATTGGTCGGAGATTAAATCTACCCGCGAGCTCCAGACGCCAACCATGTACGAGGCCAACCGCGATGACATACCCCGACGTCACCTACATTACCATGCTCGATCCAGTGCGATTATATTCTTCTTCCGTACTTGTGTTTCAGGTCTGGATTCATCATGGGGACGGGTTACAGCTTTACAGGTGGTGAATCCATTGCCAGTGAAGGGTTGCCTTCGGGCGGCGACAACATCAATGATATGCATCCGCCATCACAGCAATCGAGGCCGCAGGACCCGGCGCAGATGATCTCCCTCACAGCGAGCCTGACTTTCAGACGAGACATATTACTTCTGGCCATGGACAGTGCAATAGGCCTAAAGAATTCTTTAGATTTGGTATCTACTACTACAGTAGTACTCCACTTCAAGTGTAGTGGAAGAGTTTGATGGTAATTCCAAAATAGGCGCCCTTTGTGTATAATGAATGTTGTTGTCTTATGCTTCATACCTCTCTAGACCCATCCTCCCGGCGATGTTGATATTCATGCTCCTTCGGCACACTTTTGTGTCTTTGAGACCCTCTAGCACCTTTGCAGTTGAGTTATCCCAGTTTATGACTCTTGAGTCCAGCCATCTCTCTCGATGCCGTTTGGCCAAACCGGCTACTACTAGCCAAGAAGGCCCATCCTACCGAGAGATCCTGGGTAGAAGACTGGTGAAATTCGTCAATACTTGGTAAGAAGAAGTATTGCAGCCAGCATCATACCTTGATATCTGCCCTTTTTGTCGGCGATCCTTCCCCGACGCGATTCCAGTCGCTTTGGCAGGCGTCGAGTTTGAGGAAATCTCCGGCTCTTGGGGCGAGCTTGGACAACGTTCGGCTTTGGTTTGCTTGCTTCCTTCTTCTTGACCGGTCGTCCTTTTGTGATTTGATGGCGTTTCTGGGGGATCCCCATTTCTCCCACGCGAATGAAGAAACGAACTGTATTCTGTGTTAGACAATTGTTTCTGGGCTGTGTGCTTTACTAACTGGACTCTCGTCGCCACTCTTCCTTGCTGTCGCTGTTCATCTTTGCGGTTCTCTTGCTTTCGCAGTGGTGATGGTGATGAGGTGAGGACAGAGACTGGGAGATGCTGTCTGCGTGTTACGAATTAGGGGCCATTCGGATATTTATACTAATACCTAGCTGCGTAAAGACAGAGCCAACAAACGGGTGAAAGAGGTAAATCATGGTATCTATGAAAGGCAGCCTGGATTAAAAGGCGGTCACTGGATATGCTGCAGCCAGGCGACGGGAATGCTTCTTTGTTTGACCATAAGACGTCAAGATATGCATCAAGAGGAAATGGCACGGGCCATCTCCGATCTTCATCTCAGGATCTACCCTAATCCATTCTCAGATCATTGTAGAACCTATGAGATATATGGTAAAGAACTCTTTATTCGTTCTTAGTTCAGTTCAAGACAAACATCATCTCATCCACTCCAGCACGGTCTTTGTCTGCAAAATCCCTCAGGTTATATGCAGAAGTTGGTCCTTCCTGACCCGATAACCAGGTGATCGTTGGTGAAGCTGGGGCTTCTACAAAGGACAAGCTGGCGAGTGAATTTGGGCCATGTATCTTGGCCAAATTGTATGTCGTCTTGCAGTATTGGCAATGGAAAAACTCCACTGACTGAGGAGAGCTTGCGCCTGATGAGCACGCAGCAATCGTCCTCTTATTAGATCCTCCAGGAGCGTCTTTTGAAAGAGACACCAGCTGCTTGTGCTGCCCGCAGATCAGAGACCCCTACCACGTTTGGACACTAGTAACCAAGCTGCTCTTCTTTTTACTCCATTTTCTTTACCTTGGATTGGTGACATATGCCTATATTCACGAAAACCCAAGAGCTTTCTCGCAGCTGCTTTGCCTGTTCAAGTGTCTGGATAACAAGAGGAGCAGCCCGGTCAATGGCATCTCTTTGGGCGCCGAGTCTGGCCCGTCCATCAACTCCTCAACAATCACACGCCGGAGGTGCTCTTTGCACAAAATTGTTTCTTTCTCCTCGCAGGCCGCAAATACCTTCTTGGGTGTTCTCAATACTCTCTTAAAGCGTCTGTGCCACTTAGTAAGATCCATTAACCTGAGTATTCGCCTTTGTGTAGCTTGTTTTGGCTTTCTCCAGGCCAGAATTTGCCTTGTCTGTTGTTTCCTTAAGTCGGGCAAAGAGATAGCCAGTGGCCTGAATACTGGGTTGTCAAGATTCCGGATATTGCGAATGGCATCCGACCAGAATAACAAATCTGACGAGGCCTGGATAAGCCATGTTTTGGATGAGACCAGAGCATGGCTTGCCAATAATCCTATCAAAGAGGCTCAAGACGAGACTACCTGCCAAATGTTCTCGACGGAGGTTGTCGAGTTTCTGGCGTCTGAAACTAGAGCGAATCTCAGTTGTAGGATCGATATTCAATTTTGCGCTCCCAAAGAAGCTCGCAAGATGATCAACTCTCGAGCAGTTCTCGTCATTGAAAATGGCAATGCAGCCACTGGGAAAATCGCCAATTAAACAGCTCTTCGCTGATAGTCTCATTTCACCTGAAAGAAGCCATGGCGGATGAACCGCTGTTGCCTTCTCATCACGCCTAAAAGAAGCTACATCCAATGGCTTTTTCTCAGAACGGAACAACAGGGGCCGAGTACGCGATAATTTGTTCAAAGATGATTCTGGAGATTCACCACAAGAACTATGCAACGATCCCAGATTGAAGCAATGCTGACATATCCAGTACACACCGTTTCTCGAATGACCACCTCATGATCTTCTCGCCCTTCGTGAGAGTGGCACGAGATCTCCTCGACAACATGAACGCCAACTTCTTACTTTGAGCGAAGATGGCAATCTTGAGGCTTCGTATCTCTGCGGGGTATTTCGTACAATTCAATCAGGCTTAATCGGGTTCGGCTCGCTTCCTCTATCGATCCAAGGTCGTATCAGCTGGATAGAGACTTTCCCTCTGTCAAGCACCTGGCGCGGTGTATGATGCTTCACCCCGGTTGGACGGCTCACATCCCGGCTGCGATAAACCACTTCTTCTTTCATAAGATAGGGTAGACAACCTCAATCAACGGTAGAGAAGATCTCACATGGTGGGGGCTCTGAAGATTGATGTACCGCCCCGAAGGATGAAGAGTTGGGCGAATCTAACTCTGCGGTACCACGAGCAACTCCTCCAAAACTTGCTGACAGTATCTTGAAGGGCGTTCGTGAACTTGCAGAACACCGAAGCTTGTATCTGTCTAGGAGGCGCAGGTGGAGATGACTTTCATTCGAACCGAGTGCCGCGTGGTCATCTCGTAGTTGCTATCAGGGCGCAGAAGTGGTCTAGTTTCAAGACAATTGATGATTATTTTGCATTTCAAGGATTGGATCCAGAAGTTGCTCATATCCAACAATCGCCGAGTCGCGACTTGGAAGTTTAGGCGATGATGGATGAAAGTACTTGGCGGCATATTCACGGCCTCCAAGATCGGCCTTGGCACATCAAGTATCTCGGCAAAAATGCCAGAAAGATCGGGCCTTCCCGTAATGGTCTGGTAGAAGGGTTTGTCTTCTCAGACCGAAAGGGAGAGCCCACTGCGTATTTGAAGAAGGATTTTGAGCCTTGAGGCTGATGAGTATACCATTCTGCAGCAGTTCGTTGAGGATGGTCAAGATGAAGCCGCTCGTGAACATCCTCGCCAATGTGGACAACCACTCCGGCCTGGTGGGGGCAGCTGGTTGGTGGGTGACTTGGCTCAAAGTCCTGTCCCTGAGGCCGTTTGTAGTACTCCTCCTCATTATCTCAGCCCTTCAAGCCGGCCTTGAAGCCGCGTTCCCATAAATAACCCTTGGAGCAACAGTGGAACTGACAATGCTACTCGATCCGAGACTCAGGCGAGCCTGTTCAGGGCATTCCCCTTAGTCAAGCTGACGAAAAGGTGCGTGAGTAACTAGACGTCACATTAGGCAGTAGAACTGAGAAGTCGGTGATGCCTGTGCTGGTTGGAGATCTTCAAGGTTCAAGCACGCGACTTGGTGTCCGCAACTCGGGGAGAGGTTGATGGTGGTGTTCCTCTCAGTCCGCTCTTCGTTAATCTTGTAGATATCCCAATGCTCGGTAGGATGGAGGTTATTGGTATAGCCAATATTTGAATCCGTCTGCATCGGTATCGCGTATTCGACTGCCTCATGCTTCATTCCAGAAAAGCATCCGATGATGGGAAAGAGGACTTCCGTCTGGGGACCGACGGCAATGAGATCCGTTGTGGAGTGGAGGGCAAAGAGATACCCTATACAGTGCAGGATAACAAAAGGAGCATATATGCTTTACCTGCCCATCCAATTGAAACAGTCTCCTTGGTTGCGGTTGTTCTCGACTCCTTTCACGCCTCCCTTGCTGTCGATGGCTGGTTGAAGGTCGCGCAGGAGGGTGGCTGGAGGTCGGCGGCATATTGATCGCTATTGTCCGGAAACTTTGCAAAATCTTGGTAAATAGCATGGACGGTGTCAATACTATCAGGCGTCGGTTTGGTGGCGAGCGATGTTCGGGCTACATGGAGGAGGTTTTCTCAGACAACCCCCTTGCGTGTTTAAAAGAGCTGCAATATCAAGTCAAAGTCGAGGGTAGAGAGGCAGCCCCAGCCACGTTGAAAGCTCCATTGAAAAGACAAGAGAGCAGTCCTTCTTAGTCTGCGAGCTCGAGGAGCTTACAAACCAGGATAACTCCGAAGCCGAACATTCGTTTTTCATTGTCGGATTATCACTTGTCCGACCTGACGCTATGCGATCTGGTTGGCGTATCCGTCCAATATAAGCATATCCTTCATATTCAACTGTCACCGCTATGCAAACAAAATTCTTTGCCGTGATATAAGCTCTCATCCACCACAACGAAATTCAGCGTCTCTGCAACAGCACACACTGGCACCTCACGGCAATGTTTCAGTACCCGCTGGTGAGATGCATTTCGACGGACGGGCTTGAATATGCTGGTGTACTGAGACAGCTCCATGGTCGGTGTCGTGGCCGTGATCTTGAAGAACAAGGTGATAATTTTCAGCCTTCTACTGGTTCTGGAATATCGATCTGGGTTGTATCGGGACACCCTCGCCGGTCGTTTTCGTATGCGTTTCGAGACAGGCTGGAGGCCCATAGAGGAGAGTTCAGGCTTGCGGTATGCTCGGGGCGGATGACGCGACATTGACCGTCTGTGTGGATCTTTCTTGTCAGAGAGGTTGGAGGGTCTCGTTTGAGTTGGGCATCGAAACCACCATTGGTGTAAACTTGAGGATTACGCCGTTACCCGTCGATTGGGGTCGTGCTGGGGAGGGCCTGTTGTCGAGATCAAAGGGCTGCCAATGCTGATATTTTGGCGCCTTTACGTGTTGAACGAGCTCGGTTGTAAAGATGTCGATGCTCGGAGGATACGCCGTGCGGCCGGCATCGGGGAGTTATCGCTAAGAGACCAGAAGCATACACGATCACCTCAGAGATCTTCACGAACTGTCTCTCGCCCTCACACTCGAGGCTTCTGTGAAGCGTGATCCGGCTCGGGCCCTGCTGGGCTCAAAGATATTTTCGACTCTTGAGGGCACTCCCATCTTCCGGTCGATCTATAGCAGGCTAGCGTGTGAATGGGGGATTTTCAATGTTGAAAGTTCAGTGTGGTGGGTGATTGCTGCTGACGAGTCCGCTTTGTTGAAAAAGTCAGCAAGCGGTAGAATGTTAAATCTGTCGAACTCGGATTTCAGCAGCGACCGTTTTTATTTGATACAGAAGCTGTTTGCCTGTGTGAGGCAGCTTCAGCTTCCAGAGCAGCGCGGGCTGGAACAAGGTCATGCCCAAGTCAAAGTCCCCCCCGTCGTTACGAACCCCGGGTCCTCAGGTGCCAATGTCTCCCGTCTCGATGGGAGACCGAGGTAGAGCCAAGCGACCCCGTATCACACCAGACTAAGAAAAAGCAGCATCAATCGCGCGTCTTCATGGATGACCAGGCGAGTCTCTCAGACAAATACATATCCGAGTGCGATGGCGTACTCGCCTCTTCAATCGTTTCTCAAGGAGTGGGATATTGAAACTGCAAACATCAAGGTCATCTGTGGTCTTGTCTCAGTCCATTTTGCCGCTTGTCCGACATGGCCGAAAAGGGCAACAGACGCGTTTTCTGTCTTCCTCTGCTGCATGGGCGAGTTTGTTTATCTCTAGTGATTTCAAGTCAGCATATTCCGTCTGCCCTCTACCTCATCATTTTCTTTCTCTTCATCTTCAGCATCTTCTTTTTCTCGCTATTTGACAATTGCTACGACCAAGACAATCTTGGACAAAAACACAACTAGGCGCCTGTCGAATCATCAAGTGCCGGTGCACACCTCAGCGACCAATCCGTAGATATCAACATACCCAAGTCCAGGGCCTCGCGCTACACAATCGACACAACGCCAACCACCTGCAAGCCCAAAACGCGAGAGTCAAGCCCCGAAGACTTCCGAGACCTGCAGACATTGCGTCACGATCTCATTTTGGTTTATGGCTTGAGTGAGCAAGAAGCGAACGGGGATCGTGACCCAGCTGCTGCCGAGGAAAAGCTCATCAACAAAAGAGCCTGGGAGGATGATGTTTCTGCCTAAGATGATAAACAGGCCAAGCGCGTCAAGGCCACGATTCCAGATCGTCCTTCAACCGGCCGCAAACCCTAAAGCGAGACTGGCAGTTCTCGTCGAAACCTCGCCTTGTCCATGGTCCCATGCATCTCGTGCATGCACCAGTGGGCGATTGAAAAGATCTGGGTCTGTCAGAAAGCGGCCAGCGACACTGAGTCAAGCATTGCGCGTATCTTGTTGGAGGTTCTGCTAGAGGTGGCTAAGGAATGGCATGTCCGAACCGTCCCGATCCCGGTTCGTGCTCGACTCGAAGTACGCCCTGACCGCACGTGTAGCCAATTGAGCAACTTGAATTCACCAGGCCACTATGCGTCGATCTGCACAGCATGACCAAAGATGCTCCGACGGCATCCATTGGCATTTACCAACTCCCAAATGTGAGGACGATACCCGATGGGCCTCCAAGCTCACCCAAGCTTATATGTTCCTGGGGCTGGAGGTCGTGAAGAGGATCGCGGAAAAGGCCAAGGCCCTTGAAAGTCGCCTCCAGCAGCAAATGTCCATATTCCCATCTCAGACAGGAGCTGATCCAGACTTCCACCTCGTCTTGATTCAGGTGATACTCAGAAGCCAAAGACCTCCACCAGGCGAGTATCTCAACATTCCATGGGCACCCGCTAGCCAGACTGCTGCAAAGGTTGCCGGTGAGGATAGGTATCCCACCGATTCTACCCCCCTCCCACACGGCCTGCAGGCGAGCACGGGGGAATTGAACGTTGAGGCCAAAGTTGATCCTGCTCATAATAACTGTCAGGATGGTTAATTCGGCTGATTGTGGCATGGTGGTACCCTCCCCTAATCCTTGTCGGGCAAGTAAGTCCAGTACCATGCCCAGATCATACAGCATGTCGCCGGCCTCTGTCTCACAGTCTCAAAAGACTGAACTGCTAGGCGATAGAAAAGCAAGACTGGTCAAGATCCGGATGTACGGAGAGCTCAGGAAGAAGTTCGGCCTTGATGAGGAAGTCTTGAACTCACACTTCCGAGACACGACTTCCAGCAGGTTCTACGATATATGGCTGAAGAGTATCAAGGATCAAGGGTATCATGCGACAAAAAACTCGAATTGGCACGGTGACAGCGATCATTGGCAGCGAATATGTGTCAAACCAGTAAGGAGAGGGTCGGACGAAATGCCATGGCCTCCTCTCACCTCTGGGCGACGACAATTGAAGGGGACCCCGACCACATCTCACCTATTGCACAGCCGCACCGACGACGATATGCTTGCGTTTTCAAGTCTGCGGTCATCAAGTGTGTCATTTTCGACTTGACATGGCTCAGTGGCTCACGACATTGAAAAGAACAACTGACTCAGACGATGAGCACAATGTAATCATCCCACCAACCACCAACGTGCTGTACTTCGCAACAACCGCCTACCAGGACATTGGGCACGAAATTGATCACCTTGCCTTTACCGTGTGGCCGAGGTCTGCAGAATATAACGGCGACGTCTTCAAGCTATTAGCCCAAGAAATGTACGGCAAGCTCGATAGGTTTCTCGGGACTGGCATATGCTCACAGATCGGGTTAAAGAAGCTAGCCAAGATGAGCCATGATTATGGGTGTGGTACAATGGACGACCCTTCAACAAATGGTTCACGCCATGTTTGCTACAAGATCAACCAAGAGGGTTACCTTGGCGATACGCCCATGGGACCTGATCGCGGAGGACCGTGATGCAGATCTGGTGTCCAACCCTGTAGCTCACAACATGCCTGGCAAGATGATAGTATTTGTTCCAACCGATGCTATGATTTGGCAGCAGAAAGCCTCGCTGGTCACCATTTACGACCTGCTAAACAATGCCCGTGAGTACCTTTGAAGATGCATATGCTGCGGCACGCAAGATCTCGGACATACGCGCACTCGATGCCGTCGCCAAAATCGCCCCTTTCAAGTATGCATACCCGCCGAAGCTATATTTTTGCGTTCGAGTCTGCCAACTGGTTAACCACGAGGATGACGACAAGACGACAATCTACAAGGGGACTTTCAGGTGCGCCGGTAGTCATATCCGCCAGAACAAAGGCACCGACAATGATGTTCAAGGACTCGTCTGGTGTACAAGGACTGGCGAGAAGCCAGAGCACATCAAGTGAGTGCCTTATACAGGAGAAGATGATGAGGTTCCCAACTCTTTGCCCAGAAGGGAGTGGCTTCATTAGGACAAGATGGATACTCTCAAGAGGTGGGGTGAGCGTCGTGTCTATATGGTCATCCATCCTCCCATTCCTCCATTGATGTAACCCGGAGATAAATGGGCGACGAGGATTGACTTAGCCTGGGCTTTTCGGTAACATGCCTTCCTAGGGATCCTTCGGCACCAAGGTGTGTCTGTAAAGACGCATAAAACCTTCGAGCCAGCTGTTGATAATAGCAGTGATCCCAGATTGCACGGGCGAGACCATCATCCGAGTCGAAAAGCCCCTGCAACCTATCATGATATTGCACACGCCCGGCTTACAGATTCCATATCCTTCCAGTTGCGAGACACTCCTTGGAGCGCATTGAAAGTAAAAGTGGTTGATGACACGACGCCATCATGGAGATGGAAATCAGTCCAAGAAAAGAGCAAGATTCAACCAAGCGACGCCTTTCGGATGCATTCTGCTCTCGAAATCTAGAACATGGAGAGGCTTTCCCTGTTGGTTTTTGTATGTGTCATTGAATACCTGTGAGTGCTTTCTAACATGATGGCAGTTGACGCTGGCTTTCAGAGAATGAAGACGGATGGTTACCACGATGATCTTCCTAGTTGACAACGCGCTGGCTTTCTCGAGCCTGGCAAATTTGTTATCAGAGAGCCAGCAACTGAAATCCCATTGCATGGATTCGTTGACATGAGCAGTTGGCAACACCCAGAACGGGCGATTGGAGCGCAAGGGCGTGGCATGAAATGATCTACAGTTATGAATAGTTCTCAAGAAATTCGGTCTTCTTCTCGCTCGACTGCATAGCTTGAAATACTTTGCGAAACTGTGTGAGTTTCAGCGCAGACTGGAGCGAGGTCGCCAGCCCGGCGTTGCAATACTGCCGAGCAGCCACGATCCAAGCGTCGAGTAATGAAGGCAGACATGTCAGTCCCTCTGAGTTCGGCTCACCAAACGACCCAAAGTCCCGCTTAGAGGTTATCGAAAGGAGATCCTTGTTCACGTCGCTACGTGGAGCATAAGCAATGCCTCCTTTGCGCAAGGGGTGCGATCGGCGAGTCCCTACCCTAGAGCCATCTGTCTGGCCAGTACGATTCCAGTTGAGGTATTCCGACGATATCAGAGCCTTGCCGTCGCTGCAACTGATCAGCTGGACCCAGGACGCTAGACGTGGACCTTTGTTTAAAGGTGTGCACTTCTCTGAGACTGCAGTGATTTTGAGACCAACTTCTAATCATTTATTGGATAAATCGGCATTTGACCAATCCAACACTCGATAGAGGTGAGCCGTCATCTTGGTGCGGCATTCTTGAAATGTTGAAGATTTTACTTCCAGCTTCATGTTGTTTGCGCTTAGTATAACATCCCGCGAAACACTCCATATTTTGAGTCATATGGTTTCAATTCTTCGGTTGGTACTCTTGAGGAAGATATTGAGGTATATCCATCATGTCAGAAAGCATCTCTCCGCAGGTTTCCTGTTAGTGACTGTACGCTTTACTCGTCACATCATTAAAGGAACGAGGATGATGTTGGATCACATCAGGTAGAAAACAGCGACGAATGGCTGGCAGGATAAGTTAATCAATCCACATCCGCCGTTCCTCTTTACCAAGGCAGGTCATTATTTGAGAAGCGCAGGAAATTCTGGGAAAGAATATATATGCACTGAATTGGGGGGATTGGCGTCTGCTGCCTCGTCGAAGGTAGGAAATGAGATGCAGAGCTGTACCGTGGTGAGAGACATGAATGCTGCTCCCGAGATTCCTTGAAACTGGGGGATGATATGATGCGCAAAGCCCACGGGTAATAGATAAACATGACGTACAGGACACGGCGCTGTCGATATTCCAAGGTACATTGAGTATACACCTCACGATATTCAAGCTTGGGCGACTGTCTCTACTACTTATTATCGTGAACCAGTCCGATTGGTAAAGCCTGTCGGTTTCTGAGCTTGGTCTGGAGTAGTTCTTTCGTAGCCGCGGATATTGTTGAAGTGCCGCCTCGACGCGTTCATTGAGCTTGTGTCCTTTCAGCTCGTACTCAGCCTCAAGAGCGCTTATAGCTGTTAGGAGCAATTGCGGCGGTTTGTTCAAGGATCCTCCAGCTTGAAACGCACGCCCTTGAATCTCTTTACCGTAGTCGTGTTGAAAGACCCCAGAGGTGTTGACCACGATATCACCCAGTCGAATGTCGTGCTCGGCGCTTGGTGCACCGCCACCGATTCCAACCATCAGCCCAAAACGAATGTTCGGAAAACTACGTAGCATATTTCTTGCTACTGTTGCGGCAGGTGTAATACCATACTCAGACTTTGGCATGACACCCATAGCAACATTGTGCTTCCCAATTCTCCCCGGGGCATAATTGTTGTCGTCGCAATGTGTGGTCTCTCGTATGGCGCATGGCTTTCCCCAGCATGGATGGACAGGTGGCATTTTTGATGCTACAGCTTGTACGGCAGTCTCACCGCCATCTGTTCCCAGACATCCAAAGCTGCACTGAAACGCTGAGACTATCGAAGGTGCTTGGTCCAGTCTCGGCCGCTACGCGTTTCTTGGTTGAGCTGGATATGAATTTGATGAGCCATGAAAGCTACCATTTTGTCACCCGAATGCCACGGAGTATTTTACCCAGGAATATATTGGCACTCCCTACATGTCCGATATCCTCCTCTCCCAGCTGGTGGAGCGGTGAACCATACACGGCCGTAGCGATACTCTAATGACGCGATATACAGCAAATCGGCTTGCGCTCTTCGTCTCTGCCCAAGGGCACCGAACGACATCCAGCTTTCTGCTCGAGCCTCGAACTCGGGTATGCCGGCAGACAGGTATGCCTATACCTTGAGGCTCTCAGTCACGGGGAAAGGTTCCCTTGTCTGAGATGGAATGAAAGAGGATAGAAAGTCAAAGCTTTTACACCGCCAAAATTCCGGAAAAGTGCGCATCCTTCTGCTGGGAGTGGCAATGTTCCGTCATCGATATCCTGCTGAAAGGAGCTTCGGATCAAGGGCACACGCTAGATGCAGCTGACGTCCGCTGCCAAGGTGTAGGAGCTTCCGATGTTGGACTTCTCCAATTTAGTACGGAGATGTTCGAGTCTATCGATATACAGAAGCTCTTTGTTGATATCATAGTCGTTCTCGGAGCTGGCCGGGTCACCCTCCGTCGGCTCTTCGTCCCTACTGCCGTGCTATTTCTCTGACCGCCATTACAGTCATTATGATTAAGGTCAATTCCGAAATCGGGTTCCGACTCGATCACGGATTCAAGCTCGAGGTCGAGCTCAGGCTCAGTCTCGAGTTCACATTCAGGCTCGACTTCAGAACGGGGCTTGGACTCCATCTCAGACCCTAAATCAGGGTCTGAGTCCGGATCATTGTCGCTTTCGCTCTCCGAGCGTAGGCGTGAATCCATCGCTAGATCTTTAAGCTCCTCATTGACTTCAATCTCAGTGCTAGCCCCAGTCATATGAATGGAAAGTAGGCTCATTGTCAACCCAGATTCCGTCATATGAGTTATTTTCGGAAAGAGTCTTCCAATTCCTCATGGAGAGTGTCTGGAAGGTTCCCCGCTTGTCATACCATGGACCCGGATGCCTCTCTTCCGCAGTCTATTGAATATCTTTGTTGAAGCATTTCGAGCAGCCTGGGCTGCATCAAAGTCGGGCGCGTTCGTTCGTGATATAAAGCTCTCGACTAGATTAGACACCGCCATTATCGATACAGAGAAGTTGGTTGGAGCAGCAAGTTGGCATACTGACGTTTCATCCCAAAGCTTCCCTAAGAATGATCAATTCTGAAGTCATCCATATTCATGGCCTGGGCCCCAATAGCCATGCTCACGCATACTCATCGAATGCGCTGTCGTTTATATCGCTCGTGCGTCGTCGACAAAATCGGTGCCGGGAAAGCTTTCAATGCCATCATCGTTGCTTTCTTCAGCAGCACCCACAGGGACGCAATATCTGATTCTGCGATCTCGTCTAGTAGAATATCGTGCTCATCCCTTAGTTCGATGATGGTGTAGCATGCCGATCAATATGGAATACTGGTCCTCGACACCGGATTCACCACCGGTTGGTGGTCGAAAGGACCGCGTGACTGTACGTCAACAGGCCGCATCGAAAATGCACGCCGCTTGGATTGTGTACCTACAGAGGTGATGGCGACCTGATCTAGGTCGCCTTAAAGAGGTGGGAGCCCCCGCCGGCAACGTCCCCCTGCCTGATCGCCTACTTTACGTCGTTGTCCGGGTGGTCTCGCATCTGGCAGAGAATGCCACTGCGGCTTGCCAAGATGATGTGGCTCCTTGTCTGTCTTTGACTTGGTTCTTGCGGGCACCAAGTAGTTGTTGGTCCGGTCACTGTCACCGAGACGCCGATTTTTTATTTTCATGGCGACCTGTCATACCAGGATGTAGCTGACGCTGGTGCTGAGTGAGCCGTCGAGTCATCAGGGTCTCGAAGGCCTGATTCCCAAGCTCTCCATCATGATAGAAGCTGAATCAGCTCCAAGATCCGGATCGTCTTAGATGTAGTGCCTAAACAATTTGGTCGCCAGATGGGTAATAGACCGTGAAGGCGTTGTATGATGCTACAAGTTTGATCAAGGAGGGTGTTTCCACTGCGCATACGCTTCATCCACTCTGAAGAAAAGCCGCGCCCAACCCACCGCTCGATCATCGTCAGTGCTTCGCCCACGTCTCGTGTGTTGAGCGCTATCAACCTGTCTAGGTGCTTCCTTCAAATACAGCTTGACTAACAGGCTTATGAAGTCGCTGATACGTTGGAGGACAAAGTTGAGGGCTTAATGTTGCAAGTGTATAGAAGCTGCCTCGGGCGTTGAGATGTGATGGCGATCTGGCTCCCATACGAGGACATCAAGTCTCTCATGATTAGAGCAGTGGTTCAGTATTGCTACTCCATCAGCCCGCAGAGCCGGCTTGTTGTTATCACGTTGATTGGTGATCGACGTAGGAGTAGCGTTCCACCAAGAAACAACATGGTCCATGGCGGGAAATAGCACCTGATGAGAATTCATTCCCGATTCTATCTCACTAAATTCTTAATAGATGTCCAGCCCTCTTACGTATCTGTGTCTCATCCGTTAACAAAATTGGGCAGTAGTTTGTGAGCCTTTCGTTTCCTTTATTCAGTTGTCGACTATGGCTTCATTTTTGGGAGACAGCTGGGTGCACTATGAGATCTGAGCTTGCATATAAATATTATTATATAAAAAAAGTAATTTTATTTTTTATAAATATAATTACTAAAAGATTATATATTTAATAATGCTATAAATTTATATATCTTATTACTAATTAGGGAATTATATAAAGTTTAAATTATAAAGTAAT
>JAWDHB010000339.1:0-20632 GCA_033439405.1 Fusarium sp. NFCCI 5145
TACGATGCGTAATCACACTATTGTAATTTTAATGTCCCAAAAGCATATTCGGGAAGCTTCATTGAACATTCAGCCGAGGATAACATCCCAATACGTCTATAGACATCCACCACCTCCTCCTCCACTTCCACCTCTAAGGCCCTCACAACCAACCCACAACTTCGGCCCCCAACCAATAAACTCTCCACAACACCGAGGCCAGGATTCCCTTCCCTTCAAACCAACTACTTCTTCTACGGAGCCCTCGCCAATCCCTCCATCCTCGCCCACATCTTCTCGCTCCCACCAACCAATTCTCTGCCAGGGCTCTATCACTAGCCATGCGCTATCCTCTTGGGGGCAATACCCAGCGCTCGTTCCCAGCTCCCCAACATCTGCGATTACTGGATTCACATACGAGGTTGTCGCTGGAGGATGAGAAACCCCTTGCGAGATACGAGACCAAGCGCTTATGAGGCTATGTCTGTCTTGGGCCATTTCATTGCCACAAAGAGACAGACACCCGTTGATGTGAATGGAAAGGCGTTCGTGTATGCCGGGGAACCGAGTGTTGGAACGAGGGACCTTTGACCGTAAACTGTGGGAACGACAAATGGTCATGAATCTGCCTGTAACATGGGAGAAAGAGCAACCATAAGATTAAAATCACACCGCAGACTAGACATGGTATCCATGAAGCTGTCCTTGGCCATCGTCACATGAGCTTTAAAACTATAATGTCTCAACCTGTCACGACCACTTGTGAGGAAAATCAGGTCAGTCAAGATCACTTCACATGGTAGGCACTCAGAATATCATGTTGTCTTCAAGCCCAACAAAGCGTTGGGCGTCAATTGTAATTTAACAGACTTTGTGTGGCCCTGGTGCCTCCAGTGCTGGTCATATTCGTGCCTATCCGGCTCAAGAACAGAACTCTCAGCCCAGTCAAGGTAGAACCTCGAAGGACAGAACGCCAGAACTCCTTCCTTTATGTTCGAGGTGAAATATATCATACAAGATGGGAACGGGACCAAGAGTTAAATACAAGTCCCACTATCCAAAAACCAAGAGGTCAATCAATTGATGCCTGCCATTGCATATGCCATGAACAACTCCACATGCTCCAATTCCGATGCCAGAACACCATGCCTGCAGCGCCGAAAAATGCAGAAAAATGCAGATGATATAAAAAACCAGAACAAATCATCGTCGCGTGGCCAGTGCCATGCTATCCAATGCAATCCGCTCGCTCAAATCAGTATAGAGTAAATGGTATCCATATCCCTGGGATACAGCTTCTCCATCGGGTTGTTGATCTGCCAACGAAGGGTCTTCTCCTCCTCGCGTCCTTCGGAACTGTAGAAGATGCGGTAACCTTCAATTGGGCTTACCGGCTGACTTCCCCGGTCTTGAATGCGATGCAGTATTCCGAGGCGTCCATCGATCGCCTCCTGTGCACTCCGTACGTTATCCCAAATAGCAAACATGGCCTGGACAACCCCTTGGACCATGTGCACATTCTCAATAATATCGCCCAAGTGAGATAGGCGACCGCTCGCTGTGAAAACATCAACAGCTTCTGTCAATACCATCGCTAGGACTGGTGCTGGGGCACTCAGGACTGTCTGGCCCCCGCGGTGAAGTCGCACAAGTGCCTTGGCCATATCCAAGACCTGTGTTGCGTGCTCATAGCATGTCTGGATGTTGAGAGATGCGGTATGAGGTGAGGAATGTCCTGCTGCGATAGTATGGCGGCCAAGCTTGATCATGGCGTGGTTGTACAGAAGATGCATAGTCAAGAAGGGTCCCAGCTCTCCTGCCAGCGCTGCAGACTCGAGGTTTGCAGCTGTAAAGGCTAGGCGAGGAGGTAGAGCGTTGCGCCACTCCTGAATGCGCATCAGGATCTTCTGAGATGATTCCAAATCTGTCTCCATCAAGTTTGCACGTCGAGCCATTCTGTAAATCCGGCACACATCGTTGGACCAGATGTGGACCATCTCAACCAAATATGCTGAGATGCCCAACTCACGATCACGCGTGGTAGTAATGCTCGATACGTAGGGATTGAAGGTTGGAGCGAAGCCGTCCACCTCGCGCTCAAAACTGTGGCAGTCTGCAGGTAGGCGGGTGTAGATATCTTCGGCGTTGATCATGGCCAGGTGATCGGGGAAGCGGCCATCAAGTCGCTCCAGCATGTAGAGAGACCAGAAGGTCCTTCTCCTGGCTTCACAGTATCCCGTCTTGTTCATTCCGAAAGGGAAAGTCACAAGGCCAGCTTCCTTTGACTCCTCAATCTCAACATTGAGCTGAAGACAAGCTGCGGTTGCGACCGCTGCGGAGACCATTTCGCTGGCCTCAGATGAGCGGGAGATTGAGATGTAGTATAGTGCGAGCAAAATCCTAGTCTGAACCAACTGGATACAGTTGACCGTTATGAACTTTTGGGCATAATGTGCCACAGATGCATATTCAAAGGCGATGGCCTTTGGCCCGCCAGATAGCGCAACACCGACAGCGAGGATACTGTATAGAATCATCAAGTCCTCGGGTGACTTGCGGTGCCCCGGGTTGACAACCCACGCCTTGAAAACGTTCTCGGGAATGAAGCGCACAATCATGGTGCTGTCGAGGTGAACAAAGAAGTGAGAGATAACGGTGCGGATAGACTGAGGATCAGACAGAGAGGGGTCGGTTCGCCAAGCTTGATTGAGCACATCTTCCGAGATTCGAGGAAGCTCGATAACAGGGGGTTGAATAGGTACGTGAGGTCTCGGGGCTTCGACATGCGCCATTACATGCGTTGGCTCACCTATCGAAACGTAGCTATCATACCCCGATCGAAGCCTCTTATGGGAGCCTGTATCCGGAGACTGTGGTCGCAAAGTGGTTCGCGGCGACACTGGTGAACTGTTCTCGCTCTCCGTCGGCCTTGCTTGTCCACCCAATGTTCGTACATCATCAAGCTCAGCTGGTGGTGTCGAAGGCGATGTGTTATGCCCCCCTCGAGGTCTAGAGAAGTGTTAAGCAAATCAGAAACATAAAAAACGACATTTAGGCAGCACTCACGCATTCTTGAACTTGCATACTCTGCCAAACTTCTCACACTGAACACAGCGGGGATAGTCTGGGTCGCATTTGATCTTTTTCTCGCGACATGTTACGCAAGCAATCGCAAGTCGTTTTCTGGGTTTGCCAGCCTTGGTAACACCCCAGTGGGCGTTCACTGCTTCTCCATCAATAACCGTTTTGCAATGGCTGCCATCGTCGTAGAAATAGCACATTCCCTCCCCGGGCACTTCAGTAGCCCTTACAAATCGAGGCAAGAAATGTGTTCCAGTCCAAATCTTGGGACCCAGTCCGTCCTTTGAAGGAACACCCTCAGTCGCTGTGGTACTGGGTGTTGGTGGTGGAATTGGAGCCCCTTGTGAAGACCTTTGGTCGTTGTAAGTGGGAACCACACGCTCCTTAGGGCTTGGAAAGTGAAGCCGAAACTGGTCCTGAGGCGGCCGAAAAGAGCCATCTCGAGATCCTAGAGAGTAGTCGGAACGGGTTTCCTGATGAGCAGACCATCGGCCAGACTGCCCTTCGGCGACTGACTCTTGGCGGGCATGCTCGCCATCGCGGAACCTAGGTGACGCTGAACCAGAGTAAGACCTTGGGAGACCGTTAGGTGGTTGTCGATCCGCTTCGAACTTGTTGTCGTAGGTTCGAGTCTGTGATAATGAAGGCGACAGGGTGGGTGGGAAGTAGGATGTTGAGTGATGCCTGTCACCGGATGGTGCACGAGTGCGATCTTGTGGAGAGGTGGCAGAGAAAGAGTTGTTGTGTTCTGAAAGAGGCGAGTGTGCTGGTCGACTGGCTGGTGGAGGTCCAAAAATACTACTTAATGAAGGAAGTTGTTGTCGAGGAGCAGCTTGTGTGGCAGACTCTGACCTAGTCTGCTCTCCGTTCATCTTCTGATCCGCAGGCATTTCTGTTGTCAGAGACTTATCATAGTTGTTCATGGATGGTGAAGTAGGCGCAGGCGAGATCCAAGGTCGATCCGCAGATTGAGAGTTAGTAGAATAGGACGATGAGCCTGGGCTTGTCGATTCGGGAGGGGTATTTGGGAAAACCAAACGAGGACGAGAATCTATGCTAGGTAAGACACCCATTGAGAGAACTGCTCGATATAGCTCGAGTGGCAGCAAAAGAGCATTACTGAGACTGAGTAGACACGGTCGTAGAAGAAACTCGAGGTTGATCAATGCGAACCAGCCCCGAACGGTTGGTGGGGGAGGTCAGCAATTATCTATCCCCTCGGATCGGATACAATTATTACACCAGCGGCGCGGCTCTTTTTTTGGTCCAGCGTTGCTAAGACAGGCCACCGTAAAAGACGCGGTGGTACCCTAATACGGATAGTTCAAGACCAGGGACAAGCTGGTCTAGGAAGGGAAAGGAGGGGATGTACCCATCCTAACACGACCCAAACTGTCGGGAAGTTTGGGCGTGATGGTTCAAAGCTAGGAGAATGCCACAGTAGTCGGCCGATTGACCATTCGTAGGTTTCAGGGCATAGGACACAAACGTGTAGAAAGAGAGAATACCACAAGCCAAATCTGAGAAGATGAGGCAGGTCAAAAAGTGATATGCCTGACCTGAGAGAATTGTCAACGTCAAGCACTGACTGAATGGCGATGGCCACCAACTGCTTCGTTAACGACCGAAGCGCCTCCGCGTGGTAGAGGCGTGGGCGTGGACGCTTTTGCCGGGTGTGGCCTTGGCTCCTTAGATTTGCGACAGGACGGATCAAAGAACATCCAACGGAGGTGTGCATCCCCGTCCAAGTCTCTCGATCCCAGTCCTATCCCCCAATCCCGCCACGCGAAGTGCGAGTCCCGGCGCCTCGTCAGAGGTGTACCGTCGCCCACACGTGTGCGGTGAATATCTGTGGCCTTATTTGCATGGGACACGATGGGTCTGGGCTGGATGACTTGCGGATACTAGTGCAGATGTTGAGCGATCCCAGGCGTCTAGCCATCGACACCAACGGCATTATGGGTACATAGCATGGCGTGCGTGCCAACCCAACGGCTCCCTTACACCCCCCCTCCCCCATGGCAGTTCAGTGCTGGGTGGTGATCCCGCAGGCTCTCGACGCTCGCAGGGATGAAGGCAGGGTTAGAGGCATGGATTGCCGGCACCGGGGGACGGGGCCGGGTGGGCGTGACACCCTGATTTCTGGAGGTGTGTGGCTGATGGATGGATGAATGACTGACGGCTGATGGCTCCCCACAACCAGGATGCCAGACGCCGGCGTTACGGCAGGCGGCCAGCGAATTGTGGGCGATTGTGGATGAGCTCCAGAATGCCGCGCGCGAGAGACAAGGCAATCTCCAAGATTAGGGTGTGGTCCAGCCAGTAAGTCCAGCCAGAGACCTCCTGGACAAGAGTCAGGGAGCCTGCCAAGGGGCGACGCCTTGCGTCAGCCAGATCCCTGATTCAGATTAGGAAACGGGAAGTCAACCCCAGGATAAGAAGTTGAGTATGTAATAACATCCGTTGAAACGATGACACGGCACATTTGTTCAAATATCCAGGCGAACAATGCCTCAACACCTTCCTCCCTTGGCACCTAGCAGAGAAACTAATGGTCCAGGGGTTTGCCAGGAGAGCTCCTCTGAGCCCATCTAGAATATATCCTAGTACGGGCGGCCGCCGCCTGTAGCCGCGCTTAGACGCTCGAAACACCTTTTCAACCAGATAAAGTTTATATCGAGCTTTTTTCCCCCTCCTGAGCTCGCGCGACGCAAAAGAATAATGAAAGGTCGTTGGTCTTGGCACTCGGTTAGATGCTCCCAGGTGGCGTATGTGCAAAGACTTTAATTGACGTGTGTTGTGGCGTTGCCGGTAGAAGTGCTGAAAGCATGTCACACAAAAACACTTGGCTCCTGTAAGCCCTCCCCTCCCGTAAGCCAACTGCCTCACCTATGCCATGCATGTGCCGGCAGGCAACGGGTATGTAGGTAGAGTACCGTTGACAAACAAAGCAAGGTCGGGCTTCAGGACTCCGTGTACGAGATAAAATAAGCAGAGGACTGCTACAAATCGGCCAATGTATCTGAGTCAAACAACGTAGCTTCATAAACGTAGTCATCAATTTCTAAGCACACGACTCATACACTCATGGATCGTGAGAGTAGTGTGACCACTGGGTATTAAAACAGAAAGAATAAGCCCCAGCGTCAAGCTTGGCATACTTAACATTGGCGCGTCTATTGTAATGATATTGACATTGGCTGGAGAAATC
Organism: Fusarium sp. NFCCI 5145; assembly: GCA_033439405.1. Taxonomy (NCBI): domain Eukaryota; kingdom Fungi; phylum Ascomycota; class Sordariomycetes; order Hypocreales; family Nectriaceae; genus Fusarium; species Fusarium sp. NFCCI 5145. The sequence continues at coordinate 6,272 of JAWDHB010000339.1, forward strand.
TGGTTGACAAGTAGTATGATCATCAAGGTAATCTGTCATGCATGGCTGCGCTGAGAGTCGCAACACAATAAATCTCCTCGACCCCTGGATGCACTCAGAGCCGCTATCAGCTGAGAACAGCAGTTAAATCAGCAAGCAAACAGCGACGCATTGACCCTTAAGGCTTTGCTCTTCAATTCAGCACCCCAGGCAATTTCCGGCGTGATTGAGCAGCTTCGTCTGGTCTGACGGGCCTTGTACCACCTGCAGATTGGGGCAAGTCACTAGAAGCTGAGCGAAGCTTGGTCTCTGATTACCAGCCCTCATAAAGCCTGAACTCGCGAAAATTACCAACTTGTCTCGAAGCTTGTGGCTGTATGTACGACTTCTTGTAGTATTGTGCAGGCGAATAGATGTCAGTTCAGGCACAGGGATGGCACACCTTCGGTGTAGCGAGTTCTTGATCCAACTCGTATATTCGGGAATGCGGGAAGGGCTGACTGCCAGCCAATATCTGTTGCTCATATGGTTCGCTGTCTGCATCATTTTATAACCCCAGCGGTGCCATAATAATATCTGAACCGCATTTAGTAAATATTGCGAGTGCCCAGTGTGGAGGTGGGAGTTGGAAATTAAGCTCCCCAGTTAGAAGCTTCAACTGTCGGGAACCAAGACTTGTGTGTTATTATGTTCGAGGAGCCTGGTGGTGGAGAAGACCCAATAGAGATCCAGCATGAGATTGCGATGGTAATAAGCCAAGCACCGTAACACAGGAGTCCTCGAGGCTTCTCATGATACCAAATTTGGAAGGCTGCATCGCGCTACCAGGTTGGAAAACGGTGAGCTGGAGTTGGAGTAACCGAGGTGCTGATTTGATGACATGAGCATCTCCCCATGTTGGTACTGTTGGCAACAACATATTATCCCACCCAACATTGGGATACCGAACTCTCAGAATAAGCAAAATCCCAGACACCCTTTAATCTCTGTACAATGCGTTCACCACCTTCCTGGCCGGTTGCCATCTCCAAGAGGTTGCCAAAGCTCATGTAGATCTCTGGGGCGGGACGGATAGATTTGATAGACTTTGTACCAGACTCACAGAGCCTCCGATCACTGCGGCACCCGTGGTTCTGTCTAGAGCCTTCCTAAAGAGATTTGCTTTTCGCGCAGTGCCGAACAAAGACCCTACCCTACTGTAGATTGCTGGTCCCCGGATCCATGGATATGACGTCTTGGCTGCGTGCGGCACATGGTTCCAAAATAGGTGTGGCATGTCACGGCAGTCGTACGATCTTTGGACGCTAGTCTTGACCGGCGCCTCTTCGTTTCGCCGTCATTCCAGCAGCGAGTGGAGTAGGTAAGGTAGGCTCGGGTATAGGTAGGCAACCTGAACGATGTCCTCATTCCGGTAATTGCAAGCAGTATCTTGGTATTACCGATAGCCTTGCCATGGTCAAGAGAGCTAGCTTGGTAGAATGACCCAAACACAGCAAACGTCATTCTGTTCGCCGAAGTTAAAGAGATAGGGGAAACTTGTATATGTCAGCCATGAAGAAGACCCGAGAGAATGGGTTGCTCCACTCCGATAACTACCCTCTTGCGCAAATAACAAAGGCAGCGATAGGGAAGTACAGTAAGGAGTTGAAATAAGTCCGCAAACTCCGCGGTTTATGAAAGCCTCCCTTGGGAACTCAGCAAACGACGAGTTGGGAATGACAGCGTCCCATGACGATGAAAATCTCTTTGTTTCAAGTTTGAGACAAAGCGTAAGCCTCCAGCACATGTCATTGAAGCTGCAGGTGGAGGCACAGATGCAGAACTTGTAGACTACCTAAGGGGAGAAGGTAATTGTCAGTTGCCCTTTGGGGAAGGCGCCACCATTACAAGCAATCGTGCACCTGCTCTACCGTACTGTACCGGGCTGGACTCATCAGTCGGTACCTTCCCGTTTGACTTCGACTTCTGCCGAAGAACGTTTCCAGTTGCAAGCGCCTGCCAAAGCTCCGGGTAGCAAGTGCCACAAAACTATAGGACAGAACTTAATACAGGGATGCATCGCCAAAGTTTTCTATTAAACTCCCGATATTATACATAACTTACGCTGCGCCGAATATATTCGGGCCACGAGCAGAGTTGTATTGCATCATAACCGTTTGCCGACCAGGGACGAACCAACTGCTTACACCGAGGTGGATTCAGCAGGGCAGCTTTGTGCAAATGGGACCATCAGAAACACTCAGATATCGAGGTACGCACAAATAGCCAATTTTCGTTGGACAGAATACGCCTCCCTGGATCGAGCAAATACCGGGTCTTGGTTCATGTTGCTCTCGCAGTCATACCAGACGAACTTGAAATCTCCAGGGCACTCACTATCAACACCCGAAACATGAGCCGCTTGTCACGGACTGCTCCAGTACTGTACTGTACAGGCAGGGGAATACTTCCTGGCGCCCGCTGGCGTCGGCCGCTGGAGTATGGTTAGTTAAAGCATAGGGCATGATTGGACTTCGGTAATCTGTCTGTGCCAAAACTACTACTAGTACGCGCACCATCTCGGCTACTGACGAATACCCTGCCCTGCAAGACTGAGCTGTCAGATCAGTGATCACTCATCAAAAAATCAAATCTCCTCTACTTCTGCAGAGGCTTCTACCCCGGATCCACTACCGTGTCGCGGATCTCACATGGTGTGGGCAGGGTATTTTTCTCGACTGCCTAATTCAGCTTCATCTCCGGTCTCTACCCGCAAAGGCCACTAGCTAGGGTCTCTTATTTTAACCTTTCCTCGCAGTCGCCCCCTCGCTCGGCCGAGTCCCCAAAGGACGGACGCCTTGCTGTCCTCCTCCTTGGCACCACTTCGCTCACGATGTTGTAACGTTGACGCCCAGCCTGTACGAATGGTTTCAGCTCCAGGTAGCATGGGCACTATAGAAAAGATCAACAATGTTGAAACCAGGTGTATTCCCGCAAGGATTTCTTCTCCGTTCTGAAATCCCTCTGCGTAGCAATGATTGGTAGTTGGTATTCCCCATTACCGTAACACCCATAAGACACTGAGTCTTGGCTGTCTGGAGACATCGACGATGTACAAGAACGTGTGAGGGGTTTAGCCCGACCATCCCCTCATTTCAAGGCTGCATTAATACTACCATAGTTTTGTCGCATAAAGACAGCAACGGAAAACCCTTCCCGCAGCAAATGGATATCTGATACATATCTTGCGCCCGTCAGCGATATTGTATGTACAGTCGGTATTGGAGATCAGGAACATACTGTATGTATCCCCAACTTACACCATGACTCTCATCGGCCTTACAAGGGTGACTGCCACTAAGGAGGAAAGCGGTTGCCAGGATGTTCGGACCAACGTAACGTGGGAGCTAGGGTCCATACAGTAGGGGTGAGCGCAGCCACCAGGCAACGGCTCTTGACATGCCGCCCACCCTGGTGTAAGATTAGTAGCTCAGCGACCTACCCTCTCCACACAGTTGGGCTCGTCGCTCATTTATCCCTCTCTCTCGGTCCCGACGGGAGCGAAAGGAACCTGCCTTGACTCGGCATTTCAAAGCCACGCCAATCACATTTCAGGCCTGCCGACTAACAAGTCCAAAAGAGTTGAACTCAACAAGCTAGGTCGTTCTAGCATATACATACGTCCCCAAATGTGTGTCAGACGCAATCAGCTTTACGGGGCGCAGCTGGCCTTATTGAGAAAGTGGGAGAATACTGGTGGTTCAGTGTAATATCAATCCCGAGGATACAAATCATGAAGCCGAGTGCGTCCTCGTATTAGCCAGGCTGATGCACAGCCACTATACCAACGCTTAAACGGAGCCGCCCCGTTATTATCCTACTACGGACGGCTACGGGAACATCGTGTTGAGGGGCACTGTTCAAGTCGAGGGTATTCCTCCGAGTTAATCAAACTCTCATACAGAAGCGCATATCGTACCGAGTATGGTTGCAGTGGATCGACACAATAATCACATCGGCAGACGTTAAAGCGTATATCCGTATGCAGATACGGCATTATGTTCCGATTTGCCATCTCGGTTCGTGAGATATTATAAACACTAGATAATGCACTACGCATCATCAAAATTCAAGCGAAGTCTGGTCTAACGCATCGCAAATTACACGTGCGACTTCACCGAGTGGCTGAATGCTGACATCATGACCATTCAATCATTCGCTCTCTTTTTGGAATAATGCTACGTTTACTGAGAGAACTACCTTTCAAGAAAACACAGAAGCGGCATCAAGCCATTTGATCTATCTCTTTGGTGATCTCCGAGGTTACCTTTCGTTCGAATTCACATTGTCTTGGTGGCAATTGAAATTGAACTGACGCTCGCAAAACGTTGACACAGCTGTCATGACAAACGCGCAACAAACCCGCGCTCCTAGACCCCTGAAGAGCCTAAATAGAACTCGCTTTAACTTACTTTATCCAGTCTAGACCTAAAGGTAAACCGGCAATTGCTTGATGGTACGGACCTGGAAATAGACAGATGTGCCGCGGACGGCAAATGTCGATCTTCGGGTCGGGTACTAGAGCCACAAGTCCGGAATTAACACTCCGCTGAAGAAGGCTGGCATGGTATGTTCTCAAACAGTACACGCGACAAGATACCTAGTTCCAATTTTGGAAAGGCATTCGAGATGATAACATTAGGGCGATGCAGATCATGGCTTGGACGACATCACCAACATCATGCAATCACTTTTATACCCGAGCATGCGGTCAATTTTCGAAATCATTCCCTCGACATGTCACACAACAGCCGTCCCCAACGGCCTATTGAACCTTCTAGCATGGATGTACCGTACGCAGTTCCGCTTGTACGTACCGATTGCAGATCTCGCGCACGCCCAGCCGCGGAACAGACGTCAAGCGCGCGAAAGTCACACAGGTTTCCAGATTGGTCACTAGACATTTCCTGGAGAGCGCTAGGTCTTGATCTATAACAACTGGCCAATAGCCGCCAGTCTTCGCTCTAGACGGATTTCCGTTTTTGTCTCGAAGGCTCGGAGACATTTGTAGACTCGGAGACATCTCTGCCGAGATTGCACGACTTGAAAATATCCGCAATCTAAGCGCTGATAAGAAACTTTTCGATCGTTACGCAAAGGACCGGGGTGCTAGTTAAACTTTTGTCTCGAAGTCAAACCCAATTGCAAGATATAATGCCCCAGTCAGTCTTCGGCTGTTACCCTTTACATCTTGACCATGGTTTCTAATGGAGATCCCTGAAGATCACCCCGGTCCGTTTCTATTGCGCGGCCATGACAGAGTTTGCCAGAACATCGTCGCATTCCTACAACAAGCCGGACGCACACATCATGCCATAATATTACGCTAGGGAAGCTACTAGAGGAAGGTGAATTAGGATACGACGTGCCTAAAAGTCCAAGTCAGTTTTCGGCCAATAACGGCTATGCTTTGCTTGTTCATAAAGGTCGCTGGTCCTGGTCACAACTTTAACACCGATAACCAACAATTGGCCCACATGAGAAAACCTTCTCGAATGTTTCGTGGAAGAAAAGCACTCCTTGAAAGAGCCTCATCGATCTTAAGATATGTGAGAATAGATCAGAGTAGGTAACTTTGAACACCAGAAAAGTGACCACAAGATCCTGCACTTATTGTACAAGATCAATATTAAGGGAAACAACACCTAAACGGATTGTAAAGCCCAAGTTGGACAGTGATGACAGGCAGACAGGTCTGGATCCTCGACTGCCCATGACCACCGCAAACCAGGACCAGTTTTGGCTGGGAACAGAAAATGGTGCAATGATTGGAGGGTAAATGTCCACGCATCCTTTTTCCCGCCTCACATCTTTCGGTTCGGCACTCTGGTCCATCGCAATTACATTGCATGGCATGGAGGATTAGATTTGTGAGGGATTACTGTGCAGCTTGTACATCCAGGGGCGTGTTGTAGTACGTACAGTCAGTTGCATGGAGTAAGAGGTGAGGGAGCAGTTGGTCCGTTTCTGTCTCTAGCGAGTGCGAGTTTTGGTATCCTCTCGGTTCTGACCAATCATATGGCCTTCGGAGCGATGCCGAACCTGGACAGGGGCAGCCGTTTGAGGGCGTCATCCGTCATCCGCTTGCTAGAGCGAAATTCGCGTGTGATTTTCCCGCTGTCACTCGCTCGCGGTATCATCCCAAGTTTGGAGATTGCCTGTCTTGGTTGGATTTTGCTTGATACGGCCAGTCCTTTAGCGATGGTGCCAAGACAAGGTTTGCTGTACCTGGTTTGAGCCCCTCGGCAGTCGATACCTCCCGAAAACCAGTCAAAGTACTGTATTGTATTGTACCGTTCAACCCAGCTTATTCTCTTCATCATTTATACGGCTACTCTCCCGACTCCTCAGACGGTTCGTTGTTCGACGACCTGCCAAATTCGAGATGCCAGTACGTAAAAGACTCCGCATCTGCATCAGTGACATCTCCAGCACAGATTTGTAGCAAAAAGTCTTTTGTTTGATCGGCAACGACGCCGAGCTACGTACAGTACGCTACAAACCTTGGGTCATCTACCTTTAGTGCATTTTGGATTTACGGTGGCCTGCCTTATGGAAACGTTGTCTTTGACCCCAAAATATGAGCCGTCACGAACATGTGACAGCATGCTCAATCCTGGGTCATTTACGACAGATTTGGTATTGGCGCCGGCTCATTGACCCGATCTGGATCAAAGACAAAGCAAAAAGCAACAAGTACCGGCATCCTAATGCAACAGTCCCGCCGCCCTCAAAGGCCGTGTCCTGGGGAGTTCTTGGCTTTGGGTCTCTCCATACGCAATCCGACATTGCATTGATTAGCGATTTAGATTGCAATTTTCCCTCTCTGGCAGGTACTGTACCCGGTGCCCTCGCTGAGTCATGTATTATGTGGACTTGATACGCTCTTTGACTCGGCGAATCTCCATCGGCATATCGCTTAACTTACTTCCACGGCATTATCTAGCAGGCTACATACTGCAGCATTTAGTCTCCAGAAAAACAGGAGAAGGAAACAAGTTGCAGATCCACCAAGATTAGGGCATTTCGGTCCCGTACCGTAGCGTACCTATCCTGCTGCACCCCAAGGGCAAGGCATCTGCTAACTTGACTTACCAGACGGATACGTCAACAATTTACATTTTTCAGGCTGTCCTTCCTTCCTTCGTCCGGCGTGCCTTGTTGGTGCAGTACAGTAAGACTAAGATGCAATATCACAATGACACGGCCGAGAATCACGCCGTAGAGTGCGGCTTATCCGAAACCCCCGCCCCCATCGTGAGCTCACAGTCACAGGATCCAGGGATCTTTGGCTTCTGCCTATGTATGGTCCAGTCGAGTCCAGTCCACTGTTGTTGGGTAGGATACATAACATACTGTTACTTGGCATACACAATGGGTCTTCTTACGAATGAATATCGTCTTGCCAGGCACACCCGTGTAAGTGAAAACAAGATCAGCACAAGACGTACATACATATTGCCTGGATGATCACTACTTCGTTTTCAATATCGAGGCTGTTGATGTGGCTCGTCCGGGATATATTCCGCTATGTCCTGCACCACAATATATTAGGCGAGCAACAAGGTTTTGGGAGTTCTGGGGTCGGGCGGCCGAAAGTGCGGATATCAGTTAGAGGGTCTGGCCCAGGTACCACACTAAGGGAGATCTGTGGCGCAGGTGCGAGACATGACTGACTGATGCTGAGCACGCACTGACGCTGCTATAATAGCTACCGGCCGAGCTATAAAAACTGACCAGGTATCGAGGTGCCGGACCCAGAACCTAAACTAACTTAGTGTGTTTCTACACATACGCTCGGCATTTCGAGAAAGTCCGTAGATCGGGTAAGGATATCCAAGATGAACAACGACATTTTAATCAATTTTGTTTGTCCTCCCGGGTAGGGCCTTGACTCAAGTGATTTCACCAGTGCTGAACGACGACATCTTCATCGGAATTAAATCCCGTCTGTGCCGCTCTAACGATGGGGACCCCAGAGTTTTCTACGTAGTACTTTGACCAACGTCCCCTGAATTTCTTGGCACAAGACACTGAACAGGTTGTGATATGTTGGTTGCTTATCTCCTACGCGGGAAACCATTTCCGTGATGCACTCATGGTGCTACAATGCAATGGGCTTGAGGAAAATATGTCTCCATTGTGAACCAACAAACAACGCTGGTTCGACGATATACGGCTCAGCTCCACCATCGCTTGTGACACCAAACCCGTTGTCGCTGTGATTCCGACGCCCTAAGCTACGGGTTCAGTTCTGAATACATACGCGGGATCCAGGTCACCCAATTATTGAAACCGGTAGTATGGTATGAGAACTGCGAACAGGTAGCCTAAATGGTCGCAGGATTATTGTGGCGAGAGGCCGTCAGTTACACTGTTACAGTACCAACAAGGACAACTGTCAAAGCGCCAAGAAACTGGGGTGTCGAGCAGTCAGCCACTCGGAACAGCTTCTGTCCGATGAGTGTATTAGAACAAGGATAGGGGTATCATCGAGTATTACCTACGGAGTACAACACGATGCGACAATGGTAATGGCAAAGTCGCAATGGAGATTTACATGGGACTTCTGCCATATGCGGTAATGCAACAGTCTCACATGCCGGTGATCACGGTAAGTGGGAGCCTTACTTCTACTGCAGTGCTGCACATAGTAAGCTGTTTGTTAATACCTCTTATACAGTGATTGTATCGGGAATCGTGGCGTTCGATATAGGTTAGGTGACTTGTTGTGATATAGGGTGACATATCAGAAGGCTGATAATAACGAGTAGTAATGTTTCAATTATTATGATATGACTGTATGGCTCCCCAGGCGCCACGTTTGCGTTATTTATCTGGTTTCCAGGAAAGCCTGGTTCATGTCGTCATATCTGCCATTCCTACAAAGTGATTTGCATTAGGGAAGATATTGACTGCATGAGGAGTGACCCCAACGGGAGCACCTAAGCCAAGACCTCGATCAAATTATATTGCCTTCATTATAATATGTGACTGTATGTATGTTTTGTTGATAGTCTCACTTCAAGAAATTACTTGGGCTATCTACGTTATGTGGAGCTGGGATCGCAACTATGCCCGTCACCAGAACTAAATCCCATCATCCACGTAGACACAATAAGAATGAAGATATGGTGCAAGCATGCAAGCAATTCTACCGATATATCTTGATAGTATTGAACCGGAAGGATGCGAGTCTTGTTCCAGAAGACGATGTGTACAACTTGGCACTCCCAGATCACCAAAAACACCCTCCGTTCTTCACGGGACTGGAGATCAGACATCCTCAGCGTGCTGGAAATAGTATATAGATTCGGCTACGCACTAATTAGAAACAAATACTACGGTATTTGACTAGATAATTTCAGAATAGAGATGTGTTTGGTTGAGGTGTTACCCCTGACTTGATTCCTGAACGGCAGTAAACCCTTACATTCACCAAGAACATGCTATTATAAATGATTAGATGAAATTGCGAAGATGAATAAGAGAAAAGGGCATGATGGGATACATTAGAAGATCTTTCTAGACTAATATACAGCGATCATGGAGCATGTATAGTGACTGCACCCCCCGAGAAGAATTGCTAGGAGAACAAACTAAGGCAAGACCAAACACTGGGTAGTGGTATAAAGTGAGGATACAACTGAGTTCAGAAGGAGTTGGATAATATCAGATGCTTTATTTTCATATCGAAGACTGAACAGTGATATCTGCATTTATCTGACACCTTGACTACCCTCGAACACAATACTAAAGTAAACCTCATAGATTGACAAAGATTACTTAGAAAAGCTAGCTGAGAATAAAGATCTGTATGGAAACATAAACATATGTCAACCTTTTCTTTCGTCAAGGGGAACATGCTGCCAAGTTCTATATTATTGGAAATGATCCATCGCTCGCTGCGTGAGTTTCGTTGACCTACGAAGTACGAGATCGGTCGGAACGTAGCCAAGGTAAAGAAGAACTCTTAAGAAAGTAGTGTTTCCTCGAATGCTCTGGGAGTCAATGTTTGTTTCTTTAAAAATTGCTCTTGGTTGGATGTGCAGAATGTAGCGCAGACGAGTTTGAGTACGCTTGACCTTCCCCTCGAGGCTAAACGCTACGAGCATTGCAAGGATGAACTATCTATAGAATGCTTCAAAGGAAATGAGGGGCGTCGCAGACTGCGTCGAGACAAATGAAGCAGGCGTCTCGGTCTAAGTTGAACAGGCGAACACTCATGCTAATCTTCACTACTATATAATACTAAAGACCCAAGAAAAACAAAAGTTCAGAAGATTCTATGAGAGCCACTAGAGTATAGTAATGCACCGTGTATTGGCTTCCAGTATCGAGTCCATGTTGGTGTTTGATACTGACATTCCATTGTTATGTCAACCGACAACAGCGACACCACTGGGCAATGACTCATATAGCAAGCACGATATAGCTACAGAGATAAAAGTGAGTACATAGTATTTCATAGATAATGAGGTTGCATTAACATATCATGGAAAATGTTTGAGTGCTGCTCTGTTTGTTGAGTTGGCTACAACTTGAGCATCACCTGAGATGGAAGTTCTTGTACAGTGACTATCAGCAGTTGTCAAAACAGACTAGAAATTAAATCCCGAGTAACCTACAAGCCGTTCAAAAGGGTTTGTATCCAACTTGTACAAATGTAAAAGGGTGCCAATCATATTGCTGTAGAACGGGATCAACTGCAATGCCGTTACAGAACTCTGTTGTTGTTCCTACACCGATACGATGTCATCTGATTGTGTCTATGCTGACAGTTAATGCGGGCAAAGTTGCTTCGCATAAGTGAAAGTCGTATGACATTGCCCATAGGCCCTACGGCCGAACAATGCGGCTTGTTGTTCGGTATATTACGCATCGGCATTCGGCTTTGACGGAACCCCAAATCCTTCTGTAATAATAGTGCTTAAAATAATAGATTTTGTTAATCGTGAACTGATGATACATTCAAACCCTGCCATCGCTTTTGTTAACATATCATCGCTATAACAAACTACCAAGAGTTTCCAAAATGGCATCTCAACTTAACTCCATCATCCACTTCTTTAACCACTTGACCCCACAGAATCAACGTCTCGCAATCGCAGCAGTGACCGGGGTCGTTATCGGAATCCCGGTCTTCCGCATCGCGGCCGAAGACTACCGTGGATATCTAGCTCTCGGCCCCGGGGGTCCGCCTCACAACCTTGTCGGATGGTTTGCACAGATTCTGTTGAAGCCACTGAAGAAGGAACCTTTCCATACCAGTTGCTATGATAACAAGGCATGTGAAAAGGCTGGACCCAATGGAGGCGTTGCTTTCTTAAGTGAGAAGGATGTTCCCGTTCGTGAAGAACCGAGACCGGTGATAGGGAAGTGGACGGCTCCGAGTCGACAGTTGACGGATTTGGCGACTAAGCCTATGATCGAGGTATACTCCATCAATAATTGACGCCCTACGCATGCGCAGAGATCTCTGACAACGACAGCGCTATCAATCATTCCTCTCTTCTCTTGCATCTGAGTCACCTTCCAAGCTCAAGATCGCAACCTCCCTTGGAGAACGTCACGGTCCAGCTCTCTTCGTAACTTCAGAGAATCCTTCTCATCCCACTGTTAAGCTCACACGAGGAGAGATTGTACACATGCACGGAAGTGATGGTTCAATGCATGTTATCCTGACACCCAAGGATGCGAAGCTGGTTATCGAGAGAGGCTGGGGTCAGCGTCACCCGCTGAGTGGTAATGTGCTGTATTTGGGAAATGTGATGGTTTATGCACCAAGGAGCGAGGATGAGTTTGAGATTGTAAAGAGGATTTCGAAGGCGGGTGTGAGGTTTATGCTTGGTGAGGAGTCTTAGTCGAAAGAGAATGTCGTGATGGCATATGCAATATTATGAGTAAAGGACGAGACTTGAACGTATCGCGATCGTTTCAGGGTGTTGGCGATGCGTGGAAATGCATCGTAGCCAACGACCTTGTCTATCAGTCTCTTTGATCAGGAGAGCTAAGTTGCGATATAGATCGCCCAATAAATTTGGAAAGAACCAGGGGGTTTAACACACAGTATGTGCATGTTGTTGACTTCAGAGGCCGTCCATATTTACATACCATGGGCTGACTTCTGCTGTGTTGATTTTAAGAGGCATCTTTGAGGTTTTTGTCGTTTGGGACTATTGGTTGTCATATGACAAGGCACGATCTTTCTTGCGGTGACTGACTACACTTCTGGAGTCAGCTCGAAGGCCCTACCCAGTTGGATTTCGTTGACAGGACTTCTGGTAGCGGTCAGTTAGCTTGAGACGAGAAAGTTACAGATGGCCATACGATCAAGGCCTCTTCCGTTTCAATGGTCAGGATTGCCTAACTTGATGGACATAAATTGAGCATGTTGGGTGATGGTGAGACTAAAAGCACTAGATAATAGGTTGTCTATGTTGGCGTGAACTTCATGTAGAATAGTCTGATCTGCAGTAGCTTTCCGCTGGCTTGTTGGAGGAAACACTAGCCTATTCGACTCTCTATTACTGGGGATTAATGCAGGTAAAACCCAAGAGAATCTGGTATCTTAAGTATAGAGATCTGAAAATGCTTCACCATTAGCCATGAATATATGCGAGGATATTTTCGTGGTCCCGTCCCTGGCGCCGGGCAACTCCCTGTGCATCGCCGAGATGGCCGTGGCATGATAATCATGGGATCCCGATACGTATGTCAAATATAGAGAGACGGGGCTGTAGCTGAAAAGTCAATGTATGGTTGATAGTGACGCGAAGCAAAGGAGTGTGATGTGGGAGATGACAATAAGAAGGGACTGGAGGCGTGGGAGGAAGAAGCGCACTGACCAGCCCCACAGTTCAGCTGCCCAGCCTAGCCGCATGGGTGTTAGAGTCTACTTTATAGACTACTTCCAGCTACCAAGTTCAACCTCATGCCATTCAATCAGTTAGGCCTTGAATAATGAGTTGTGTAGATATATTAACCTTAACCTCGGAGTATATATGATGCTTAATTCTTCGTACTGGGCGAAGCCTTCGCAGTATATTCATTCATACTACCTAGATTTGCTCATGTCCGTCCCACCAAAACAAGTGCTTTATCATGATCGTATGCAACTAGTTTTCGTGTTCAAGTATTATATTACAATCTTCTGACAGGCTGTGCCGTGGGGGCTCCTAGTGTAGCAAGATCGTCTTTGAATTACAAATTTTACTTCAAAACGAGTAGTGATCGTATCACAACCTTCGCAAACATGCTATCCCCTTCAAACATGATTCATCTATCCTCGTAAAAGCCTGATGCATTTATGAGACGACCATACTATATTTTGAGATTTGATACTTTTGATAACATAGTGCTCACTTACTCCCTCAAAAATGACTCAATACGAGGCTAGCGTGTTTCTGCTGGAAATAATGTATACATCACTTTGATAGCTTCATTGGTGGTGAAAGCTTTATTCATTACAGGGCAAACATTCAGTAAGGTAGTTTCACACCATAACAATAGAGAAAGAATGGGGCCCCGAAAATGAATACCAGTTCTAGGCTGCTGCTGCCTGTGCCGACTTCGCTTTTATCCAAACCAGCACCTTTCCCTCCCCTCTCCCCTCTCCCCTCTCCCCTCTCCCCTCATCACACATCGTCACATCACAGCATGCCGCTTCCTTAGGCACAACCGTTTAGGTATTCTTCCTCTATTCTCTTTCGATCTATCGCACAGCACATCCATATCGCAACAGCGGAGTTAGACATGGCCACCGCTGAAGGGGATAATACCCCAGTTCTCGTACTCGGCATCGATTTCGGCACAACGTACGTATACCTACCTAAGTTCTCGCATTCTTGCTCTAACATTATCTGCATAGGTACTCAGGAATCGCGTGGCTGCGATCTGGCAGAAAGAACCAGATCAAATTTGTCACCGACTGGAAGAAGCGCAACATCTACCAGGGAGACAAGCAAAAGGTCCCATCGGCGATCTTCTACCACTACATGAACGATGAGGACGCTGCATGGGGCTTCACAACTCCTCGCGAGGGAGAGAACGTCCTTCGCTGGTTCAAGCTTCTTCTCGTCGACGAAAAGGATCTTCCAGAGCATGTCCGAAACTCTGCCCAGTTGAAGACTGCCCGGGCGCTCATGCTCAAGGCCAACAAGACCCCGGTCCAGATACTCGGCGACTATCTTCAAAAGGTTTGGAAGCACAGCCGTGAAACTATCGTCAAGGCGGAGGGAAATCGGATGATGAAGATCTCGCAAGTGAATGTCGTTGTCACCGTCCCAGCGATCTGGCCACACTATGTTCGGTCTAGAATGACTGAGGCGCTGGGACATGCCG